>JAVXUP010003082.1:0-88487 GCA_033070095.1 Escallonia herrerae | reverse complement strand
GTTTGAATATCATACCAGTAGATTTATAGAGTGCCAAACAAGTAGTGAGAACTAGTTTGGAAGGTGGCAATACCAAAGGAATTTTAGCATTAAGGGTTTCAATGTATGGTCTAAGGGAAGATAGAAAGGATAGAGAAAGAAGAAAGGGCTGCTGCGATCACAGACATTCTGATATTCCATAATGTATCTTAAACATTACAGCATGAGAAGACCAGAAAGGACTAATGGATCAGCATGTGTCTAGCCGATTCAACGGGCTGCTTAGCTGAGTAGGCTCTTAGATCACTTAAACCATTGTGCTGGAGTGAAGTGGACAAAGCAACGATACACTAACAGAACGGTGGGGTACAGTCGGGTGGATAAACAAGCAAGTAGAAGATATTCTATGCCCTTTACGGAAATTAATCACAAATGTCCCTATTAAGGCTCAAATCTGGTCCCAAGGTAAGGGTGTGAGGCAGTCAATTAGCGAGCCATGGCATAGATCTCACCAGTGTAGATCCATTAACCAAAACCAAACGTTTTCCTTTTTTGTTTCTTCACAAAGTTATTCGTTACAAGCATTATTATCTGGTAAAAGTAGAGTAGTACTATAGGTAAGTATGGTTCACGGCGTACCCATTTCTACCCTATGATGTCGGTGCGTATGGTTACTAGGTAGTATCGATATCTATCTGAGCCTCTTAATGTGAATAAGGTTAAATCAAGCGAAGAATAGAATCATAGCAGTTTGTTTCTGCAAAACTTTCTTTAGGTTTAGAGACTCAAAGACTAGTGAAGGATTCGGTATAATCTTAATGTGAAATGGTTCAGACTAAATAGTTAATTAAACTATTCTCTTAGAATTAGTTTTCAGCTACTACTGTAAAAGATATTTACACATATATGTGTATATTTGTATGTGTGGGTCCTGTTATGCTAACTGCTTCAAGTGTAGCTTAACAAGGTACCCAAGACAAAAATACAATTAGGCCATTCCTTTTTATTTGCAGTGCTTTATCCAGATCGGTACAGATATGACTTTAATTGCTTAATTCTGACTTGTCTATTAGCGTTCCACTTGCTGCACTCCTGCAATTGTTTCCATGTTTCCAAAACCTTACCTAAAATGGTGATAAAGGCAGAGAGAAATGCCCGTTCTTCCCTTTCTATGCCCACTCTATGCTGCCTCCTGCATTGTTTCCATGCCCAAGCCCGTTCTTCCCTTTCTATGCCCAAGGTGTCCACTCTAACAATGGCCAACGTGCCAAATAGGTAGGGTTCGGCATTGCAGAGACGTAAAGCTTGCAAACAAAGGTGACTGATGAAGTCCCACAAGGCGTAGGTAGGGGGTGATTCTTGGGGTGAATAGCAAGCTTTTCAGGTTGAGTTCTCGCATAGCCCCAACTGGTATCAGACAAAAATGCATGAAGAGCAGATTTCTTAACACGTTCAAATGATGTACAATCCAACATGACGATCTTCTTGCCTTGCTCAAAAGAATGAGTGCGGTTTTGCTATCAAAACTCAAAAGCACGGCTGACCAAAGATTCTGGCCACTCCATGTAACATAAGTTACTATGGAGCACGATGGCAGAAATACACTTCACGAAGAAAGGAAGATAAGAGTTAAACTTACCAACACTTGCAGACATCAATGCCTTCTTCAGTCCACCTGACAATTTAATGGCACGAAAAGTTGTCATAGAATCATCAACTGTATCCCCAGCCTTGAGATCAATAAAAGCAAACTCGGCTTCCTTTTGTTGAGTCCGTCGAAATCTCAGCTTCATGGAGAAATCAGTTGCGTTGTGTATTTTTAATAAAGGAGAAACCGCAATAGACAAACCATCCTACAAAACATTAAAGACGAATTATTTTGTGGGGAAAGGGGGATGTTAAACCATGTTCGCTACAGCGATTAGAGAAGGATACCTCAGTTCTTCGTGAAACTTTGACCACAACAAATGGCCCGGGGTAGGTTTTTGAATCTGATCAAGGATGAGAAAGTACGCCAAGTTATATTATGATCCGTATATTAAATCGTATTATAAGATCATTACTAGAAGGAAGGAAACCACTAACAAAATGAGCTGATGATTGCTAATAAAATCACTGCAAAAATATGGCTATACAATTGCCATTAAAATTTGTTCAAAGTTTTCCTCCAGAGATTTAAGCACTCTTTCTGACTCATGCAGTATATGACGAACAACGCATTCTGGTTCTGGAAGACATAATGTGTTATATAACTGACGAAAATATGAACTGTTAACTCTTTAACATCTACGTGTCATTAGTCAGTTCAACTCTTCAAATGTGAGTACAAGTGCCAATGCCTCTATAGCAAAGCCAGAATACATTTCACTTAAGATTTTGGGCCCATGGCTCACTGAACTTGGAACATCAACTGATGCTGAATCCATGAACTAGTGTACAAACTTCACTAGTTAAATGCCAACATACCCGACCAAAGAAAACCAAACAAATTATCCTAAGCATATTGCTACCCCAAATGACAGACCAACTATACCTTTCCCCCTCATATGCAAATCAACACACCATGGATGCGTACTGTATAGGGAGTAGAGGACCTGAACACACCTTGTAGTGAGGCTATTCGAGTTCTCCAAGCAAATGTTCTAGCTTCTAACAATGAACAATGAATCGGCAAAGTTGAAGAGGCTCCTTGCTCTGCCAGCTGGAGTGAGACAAAAGATGCTTCTCGGTCTTGATTCACTATAGCTAAGTGCCTTTAAAACAGACAATGACCATGATAAACAAACACCCCAAAACACAATGATCAGCATACTTCGAACACCCAATAAACAAGTAGCACGCATTTACAAGTAGAATGCACACAATAGGAGTTAAGTACCAGCACGATTAGATAGACATTATTGACGCTAGATAGCAGCTGTGAAGGGAAGATGTTGAAACTAAAAAACAATACAGTTCTACTACTTTACCAGCTAACTTGTCTTTTTTGACATTCCAGCTCCATCAGAATATGTGACTTGTGTTAAAAACAGCTCATCACGCATTTGGTTGCCTGTCGTCCAGGAACCGAGGGGCACCCCAACGGCTCAAGTTACCTAGATATTAATTACATTCTCTGTCTCCCAGCGAAAAATAAAGGGAGCTATACCAAAGAAACTCAACTGTATTAAATATGACAATGACGTAAGTTCCACTTTCAAGGCAAATAGCCATAACAGGAAGCTGCAACAACTTCTGTTTCTGTAAGACATGAGTGCTCCATAGATGATCACAGACCTTATCTTGTTAACAGGTCCATCTACACTAGAAGATGCACTTTTGATCAATAAGAAACTTAGGGGCAAAAGTGATGGTAACTGTAGGTGAAGATAAATGAAATTGCTACACTACATAAAACTTGACATCTTTAGCAAACCCCTCCTTCATTAAATGATGTTGATTAGAGCATCTGTACCACAAATCGCTACACCATATTTGTGCAGCTGACGGAGATTGATGCACATGACCACGCATCTATAACAACTTTCAGTCACAATGTCCTTAATTGCAGTAATATCTCACTCCAATCATTTCCTTACCCTAGTCCATATCCGCCCCTCTTTTACTCTTACTGTAGTCAAGAAATGCTTGACCAAAGGCATGTTGGATTAGTCTAAGTTGCCCTATCATCTGAACTCTTAAACAGCAATGCTCAGCTAAGTCTTGAGTTTTTACGCTGGCCGTTCGCTTTTTCAGTAGTAAAAGCGCTTCTCTTTGCCCCTGTAGAAGGGCAAAAAATACAGTAAGTGGTTTTCTTGCTCCCGCTTCTTTCATCTGCGCTCATCAAGCCAACTTTGATCTTTGGGAGGTGAAACAGCGGTTGAAGCAGACATTTCGAAATGACGGCATCGAAGATATATTTCTATAGATACTTCAACTTCAATGTGGTATGTGGCATTCACACACACACCACTACAAGAACTTCAATGTTTATTCTACAACACTTTATCTAAGAAAGACAGGAAGTGCCTGGAAACTTGCTGAACCAGACTAAAGGCTTTGATACAAAGACTTCAAAGCATATACGATCAATCCAGTGTCCTTCCTTATTTTGTAGCCTCTTCAACTGGAATCTAGTGGTGCATTTTATTTTGAAATTAAGGAATTGTTGCAAAATAGGAAGTCGAATGACAAACAATGCCAAAGACCCCGCAAAGAGCTGGAACTTTATCTGAATTTAAACTACTGCAATGAACTGAATGCCGTATGCAAGCAAAAATTGTTTACATGCCGACCAAATAACTAAGATATGGTGTACCTTAAGAAAATGGTGGTTGACTGGTTCCTGGCTACTGATGCAGCTTGCTTTTCATAAAATTGAGCAAGAAGGGTTAAGCCTGTCTGGTTTTCAATCTGCCATTTTTGAAAATTGGCATAACAAACTCTTAAAAGAGGGAGAAAGAGGTAAATGGATGCACGTGCAGAGAGAGAGAGGAGAAAGAAAAAGAGAATCAACAATATGAACTGCAGAATTTTCCACATAAAGTACATGAGACACTAAACTTACCTAGTTACCTATAATGTTAAGCAGGCCAGACATCAAAATTATAGCAGAAGAAAAAAGAAACAAGATACTGCTTACCCAATATCTAATAAATATCCAACTCTAATACCTGATGCCAAACAACCAAGAGTGCTGCACTTGTACAGTCTAACTCGATAATATCTCCAACAATCTGGAGCATATAATTTTCCATTTTAGGAGGTGCAGATCCCACCAGATACTTACGGAAAGACTTATCAGAGCTGGCTTACACCAACAGGAAAAAAAAAACGAAAGGTTTTGAAGAGAAATGGAGAGAGTGGCTGAGGTAAAGTATTTCCGCAGCAAAGCTCTCAATAATGGGTAACGTCCTGTTGGGTTCTTTTTCTCTTCGAGGGGCTTAAGACAGGGATTTACTAACGCCCCTCCTGTTTTTGACAGTAATGGATGCCATGAGTAGACTGCTGAGGCTTCTTTGGAGGTTTTGAGGTAGAGGAGTCGGAAGATGCGGGGCTGGAGGTGTCACATTTCCTTTTTACAGGTAACACTCTCTTGATTGGTGACGCGGATGTGGAACAGTTAAAATCAATTCCAATCGTGCTTTTATAATTTTCAGGCTTGTTTCGATTAGAAGATCCTTTGGGCGTGGAATTAGCTGCTTGCTATAAATTGCTTGGGACTCCCATTGGGTGCTTCTATAAAGATGTGGCTTGCCGGAACCCAGTGGTGACACAGTTTCATAAACAGTAGGCAGCGAGGAACAGATGGTACCTCTCGAAAGCTGGGAGTTTGAGTCTCACAAAAATGTATTGTTCCAGTTTGCTCACTTATTTTCATGTCTCCTATGGTCATTTGGTTTTTGGCAAAGAGACTGGAAAAAATGGAGAGGGTTTCTGACTGGAAGGTTCCGCGGCAGGCCTCATTAGTTAACTGGATTGTTCTTTACTCTTCGGCTCAATTTGGTGAGTTAAGGGATCAAAGACTTGGCCATCTTCAAGCACTCCTTGGGAAATGGCTTTGGAGATATTTGTGAGAACGGGATGCTTTCTTGAGGAGACTAGTACCTGAGAAACTCAAGGAGGGAGAGGTTTGTGATGTCCAGGGAGGTTTGTAGGCTTATGGTTCCAGCATGTGGATCGGTATTAGTAAAGGGTGGGGATCTTTTGTTGCTCCTATTCGGTTAGGAAACGGGAATTGGGTGAGATTTTGGCTTGACCCTTGGTGAGTTGATGTTATGTCACTCTTTCCAATCTCTGTTCAGTTAGCAAGCTTTAAAGAAATTTGGTGGCAGAGGTTGTATTTTTCCAGCCGGTTTTTAGGAGGAATTTTCAAGATAGGGAGATCAAACAAGTATAAGTCTTGATGGACAGGTTGTATTCTGCGAGGTTCAAGGAAGGAGGATATCATGGTATGAAGGGATGATTTTATGGGATACTTTTGTGTCAAGTCTAATAATTTGGCATTACGGACTTGTGAATTGTGATTGTATTTCATTTTCGTAGAAAGCCATTTGGAATGCAGCGGCTCCAGAAAGTTTTGGAGGCGGCCAGAAACGCAGTGCAAACTGGTGGAAAATATATGGGAACTGGTTCTATATGTATAAACAGGATGGGGTGACCACCTCCAGCGTTGTCAGGTTTTCTGCCTTTTGAACCTGCTGCTAGGTGATGCTGCGATCTGTGATAGATCTGTTGAGATGCTGGTCTCCATATAAAACGAGGAAGAAAGAGAAGATATCGCATTCATAGGATGTTTGGGGGTGTTTAGTAATTGGTTTCAAGGGTTGAGGCTCCTTTTGTCTACTCCTTTTTGTGAGCAGGAAGGAGTTTCAATCCCACAAGGCTTTTATTTTTCCTTGAACAACTTCTTGCTGCGTATATATAGAAGATTTGTACCGGTCTTCGCTCCTGCTTTGGCTGTTTTGTAAATAATATGTTACGCCTAAAAAAATGCAAAAACATAAGTTACACTACTATCCTAACAAAAAAGAACACGGAATATAGCAACCAAAAATGCCTTGCAAGAAACGTGCAGTTTGGAACATGCGCATGCAAAATACAAAAATGAACAGAGGCACCAAAACCAAAACTCAGAAGCTTGAATGCATGCACTCATCTGTGCACACACGCGAAGCTAGGTAGCACGGACACGGTGTCGGCCACCGACACCGACGGGACACCGGACACCGCAATTTCCAAAAAATCAGATTTTGGACACCGCAGGACACCGCTATTTTTTTAATATATTTTTATTATATATATTTAATATATATTAAATACATTCTGCAATCTAAATTAACAAATTAATTAAGTCAAAAAAATATTTCTGAAATTAAAGTACTGGACAAAATAACTAAGTAAAAGGAAAAAAAAAGAAGAAAGAAGAAACGAGTCAAACGACTCTTGGCAGATGGAGACAAAAAAGAAGAAAGAAAAAGGAGACAAGCTTTCAGAATAGAAGGAGACTTTCAGATTCCTGAGAGGGGAAGGGAGACGAAGAAAAAGGAGACGAGGTTGAGGAAGAAGTACCTGTGGGTCAGCGATGGCGGCTGAGGACCTCCGGCGACGATCAAGTGAGCTCTGGCGATGGCGATGGCGACAGCTACTTCGGCATCTGGCGACGGCGACTGGATCTGTCGGCTTCGGCTTCGGGATGTTGGCGACTGAGCTCCGGCGACAGATCCGTGTCGATAATGGCTCAGAAGGGCACCCGTGAGGCGAGAGAGAAGGAGACGGCCTTGAGGTAAGAGAAGCAGATGGTCCGACACTGCTCCATGCCGTGTCCGACACTCCTCGGCGAAGTGTCCGACACGGTGTCGGAAATTAAGAAAAATAATAAAAAAATTCCGACACCGATTGGCGGTGTCCGGAGGGTGTCGGGGTGTCCGTCCGTTTAGGACACCATACCTCCACCTAGGAGAGGTGTCCGTGCTTCCTAGACACGAAGGCACAAAAGCAAACATAAATCGAAGGGTGCATATGAAAGCAGTTGCATAATGAAATACAGAACCTTGCAGCAGTTGGCCAAAATCACTGAGCTTCTCACTGCAAAGGGACCCGCCAAATTTAATTTCCCAATCACAAACAGAAGTATGTCCAAAGAGAGCTCGGTTATCAACATGTCCAACTGTCAATTTAAAAATATAAATCCACTGTCATAAGAAAAAATTCTTTAAACTGCCAAGAAACTGATCTGTCCTAACCTCTTTAACACTAGCATAAAGGTAAACAGGCACGCTAGGTGAACCAACTTCTGAACCCTGAATTTGGAACCTCGAGCGATAAAAAATGCGATGTTCAGCTGGCCTGATAAATTCTCTCCTGCAATTGCATGCACAAAATGGGGAACAGTTGAACCTTAATTTCTCGAGAAAGAATGAGGGTTGCAGCAATAACAAAACTACAAGATTAAAGCAGAAGACAATCTTTCCAGTTCAAACTACATCAGTGCACTCACCATAAGTTTCTCTGTGCATCGAAGTGCTTAAGCTCAACCCAAAATCTGCTCATAACCCTGGCTTTGGTGTATAGAATCTGCACTATGAATTCAGTTATTGTTATGCATCCCTGGAGAAGTGGGAACTTTTCCTTTGTATCTGAAAGTTCATGAACAATTGTCAGGGTAAGTTTTTCAATTTTAACATTAATAGAGGAGATATCTTCACTTCCCCCAGAGGTTCCTTCCTCATTCACATGTGGCGTATGTCGTGCATTAGTCTTAGATGCCTCCGGTAAGTAGCTATCTACCAACAGATTTTCACGAGCTAAAGAGAGGTCATAAAAAACTTTCCACTTGAATAGATTTCCAGGCTTGCTGACAAATTCCAGAATCCCATCAACAAAAGCTAAGGAGCTGTCATTCTTCCGATTTACAAGGTGAAACATATTTTTGGCAACAGTACCGTATGAAGCTAGCTCAGAGTCACCCTCATAACTTTCAGGCTTAGATGGAAGTATACACCAAAGTCCCCAGGCACTATCATTAGAGCTGGAGATGTCAACAAAACTTGATCCTGGACGCCCTTTTAATTGTAGTGGCTCCCCTGAATCACTCTTGGCATGCAATGAAGTCAAAGAGAACCACCGAATTGGCGATTTCCATCTCCTCTGATAATGATATTTCACCTGAAGCAGAATTGCCTTGGAGATTAAAGGACGGCAATCACCATTGGCCGAGTGAGAGAAAAACAATGTATAAAATTGGGAAAAAGGCGAATGGAAGCAAGATACTACATACCCTGAAAAGAGCCCTCTCTCCCACAAGAGAATAATGAGTTGCACCAACTAAACTATACTTGTTTTCTGCACCTTCAACTGTAATATACATGTGTTGCTGAACATCTTGCATTGCCACAATAGTTCCTAGACAAGTCAGAAAATCTTGATAATTTAGTTCAATTTGATCTGCAAAAAAAATAATTCAAAACCAAAAAGCAAAAACAGAAAAAGAAAAAAAAGAAAAGTACCATCAGGAGCAAATTCTTCTAACTTTATGTCTGTCTCCTGGTTGCTCAACCATTGCCTTTGGTCTACATTGCCAGTTGCCTCTTTGCTAAAAACCCCGGTCAAGGACTCAACAGCAGAAAGAATTATCTAATACAATAATCAGAAAGTTAAACCAAGTGAGACATGCCCGACTTTGAGTTAGATAGGCTACAGAGCGAGTGCACAAGCGACCTATGCAAATTGCATGACTTAGCTACAGTAACTTGGTAAAGAGCAAAACTCTGCAAACTGTGGTCTTTAGGGAGGTTTGCTTCGCAGGTTACAAAGAACTTGGATATTTTGGTCATTGTCATGTTTCCCTTTTTCTCAATTTGTTCTCAAAGATGGGGAACGATGGGGACTTCGCCCTAACTACTACAAACAGAGTTCCTGGGAGAGTATCACCCTTACAATCTGCAGTCAAAACAAGAATTACATCCACGAGAAGAGAGTTAATAGGAATGCGTCTATGATCCCGTTGTTGCAACCACGTCCATTGTCCGAGTGTGCTGACATAGAAGTCCTAGTTCCATCCAACAAGACTTCAAATTACCAATTCCTCTTCCTAGCATGAATTTACATCTTAACTGTACATTTTCTATTAGCAGCTATCCTTTCTTACCAAAATTAATATATCGTTAACCATGCATATGATTTTGAACAGAATAGTAATAGCAAACAAGATACTGGATACATTAGCAATAACTTTCCAAGGAACAGAAAGCAGCACGGTAAAGCATGATCACCTGTATCTCAGGCAGAGAAATTGTCACATCAAAACCCGAAATAGAACCACCACCAATCCAGAGTTGATTTGAGCGCAGTGGAGCAAGCGTGCCCCTTGGCATAGGCTTCTCAACTGATATGAAAGCAGTTAAGTGTCTTAAGATAAAGTTTTCAGGACTTAAATGGGGAAGTTGCGATGGAATATTATCCACATAAGATTCCGCTGGGGGTGAAGAAAGACTTGAGCAACTTGCATCTTCCTGGACCGAATGAATCCGGTTCATCTTCTGAAGTACTACCACAGGATCTCCGGGACTAAACTTAGAAGATAAACCGCCTGACATTGGCGGGGGAAAATGAGTTATTTGAATCTCCCTGAATCCATGTTCCACAGTTTCAAGAAGGATGTGAGAAAAAATCGACATGCGGGAAAGATGGAATGAAACTTTTTTCCTCCTATCAGTTGCTTCAAGATTTAAACGAAAATCAGCCTCAAACAGCAGTTCCTGAAGTCTGCCTGTGCAAGAAGTAACAATTTATTCATGTTGGATAGAACTCATGACCTAAACTGACAAGAATAGAAAAGCTATACCAGATTCATCTCTGGCCACAAGCGCAAGAGATAACTGGGAAAGATCAATAGCGAATGCTTCCAACTTCTCCCAATGTACTTGTTCAAGTATACTTTGGCTGGGATGGTCCATATGCTCACTAGGAGCAGCAACTAGGCGTCCCTCAAATAATGGTGCAACAGGTAAAAGACGTTCAATGATATCACAGTACGAAGTAAAACATTGAGAAAGCATTACCACTGCTTTGGTTTCAAGAAACATTAACCCTCCCTGTTCAATAGCACTAGGTTAGTTCAGTTACAATAGTACTGGAATCTGATGCAAATACCCATAGGATAGATGACACCAGAATAATATACAAACAATTTAGCACTTCAGATAGAAATCGAAGAGCTAGTCGCGGGAGATTCTCAAGTCTTAACAAAGCACCTGGGTTTGGCAAGAAATTCTGTGACATGTTGCCCCAACATAGAGTGATGACTCAAGCTTACTTGAGTGATGTGCACCAACCAAAATATGTTTTAATGGGCACTCTGCTATATATATATCACCTAGGGAAATATTTATGAGTAAACAACGACTTGAGGCTGGAACTCTGATATCCTGAGTAGAACTGCCACCAGAAGTAGAAGCATCAATTGCTCCGGAAACACCACCAGAAGGTAACTCATTCTGGAGGTATCTCACCCAGACCTTGCACTCAGAACTAGATACTTCATACAAGCAATTCAGAGAATGGAGCAGGAAATTGCTAAGGTCAATTTGATAAGAGGTTTTTGTTATCTCACTTGCATATTCGAATATACCAGCCCGAATTCCCGATACTTCACTGCTAACTTCCACATTCGTTTCTTTACAAGAAAATTCAGTGCACCATTGCTGAATAAAAGCGCAAATTCCCTGATCACGCACGTCACGCATGGCCAACTTTCTGCTACTGATGCTGTCAAAGTTTATTGTATATTCCTTGACAGTATTGCTTCTCCTGGTCTTGTGTAGAACCACGTCCATCAATTTGAGGACAGCAGTGCAGCTAATAGCAAGCATGGTGTTCTTAACGATAGAGGACACCCCCTTTCTACAAGCCAATGTCTCTTGCCGTATTACATGTTTAGAATTTATCCAGTCAGCTGAATCAAACGTACAACTAATGCGCAATACAGCAGAAGTTAAACCAACAACTACCTGCCAGAAAGAAAGCCCTTTAGACAAAAAGGAGCATTAATAGAAGGCATATATCCCGAAAGTTGAATACAGGAAAACTCGGGTGAATGTACAAAATCTCATACATATAGGCACGAGGGAACTTTTTTTTTCCCTGATTCATACCTTTACTCGTCTTTATCTTATATTCCTTTTATGGACAAGTACAAGTAAAAGGCATCTAGTTGGGAAGTTAAGTTACCATCTATTCTAAAAGCTTAAGCCATTAGGCATGCTTTTAGAAAAAGGACCCAATAATGTATATCAAAGTTGCAAGTGGAGAGACAAATTAAGATGCACCACCACCAAGTGCATAATTACATAGACCAAATGCAAGCCACGACACTTGAACCACAAACCTTGCCAAACCAGAGCTCCGATACCATGCTAAGTCATCATCAGCCGTAAAAGCTTAAGCTGTTAGAGATGGGCCCAATTATGTATCTCATGCTTAGCAAGGAGAGCACAAGTGCAATGCATGCCCCCCTCAAGGCAATTTTATCATATTATTTTTACCTATCGGACAAATATAAATATCAAAAGAGTTTGGAACAGTTACATTCACTGAACTAGTTGGTTGACTGGTCATAGACTGGATGACAAGGGACCGACCAGTCTGACACCCTCTTTCCCTCCCTCCTCCCTCCCTCCCTCTATCTCTCTTTATGGCTAGTCTTGTACTTTCACTCTCAACCACTTGTTCTCTAAGTCCAAGTTTTGCAAATCCCCAGCCCTTAAACCTCCATACCAACCACCCTTCTACACAACCCTATGACGATCAAAGTTTACAACAGGCAATTTGACACTTTGACATTTATTCATTCAAGATGAAGCCTAGAGGGGTTCACAACATACCAAGATCATTTGCCCAGCAAAAACAAGGGAATAATCTACTTGAAGATATTACCCAAAGTTACCTTGACATGCATATCCTTAACATCAACTACACATTTGGACCAGGCGTGGATGCACCTTAGTGCCAAGTTGGTCAATTGACCACCTTGATTTTTTGGGGAAAAAAAATAGTATAATACTCACTAAACGTTCTACAAAAGACAGTTTTAAGGTTTATTAAATAGACGTTGACAAGTGACAACCATGCCTGGACTTCTATCACATTTTGACCACGTTTTGTTCCCACCCGAGATCCGCCACTTGGTGTAATTATATAGCCATGAGAGATCATCAGAGAGAGGTTTGCCTCTAATAAGCAAAAAGAGAAATTCGAAAAACTGACGAACTGAAAAATTAACAAAATCACCTCAATAAATACAGATATCTCATCCAAAAATAGCAAAAGAGTAAGTCCAGCGGCAATCCCACGTAATGCTGCAGACACAGCAACGACTGTTATGCCAAAGGAGTGAAGCTCCTCTCTGCCATAAACATCACACACTGTCACTGTCAGGATTAGAAAAGAAATAGCTTGTCATGTCTTCACATCTCTGTTTCCAAGTTTGTTCATGCGACTGTATTTGTATATAGCTACATGCGCGGAAATATACATATGCATACAAATACATGTATATATTTTTTTACAATGTTTACACGTATATAAACACACACACAGAGACAGAGAAACAGAGAGAGAGAGAGAGAGAGATGCTAAGGGTCTTACCTCCACAGTTAACAGTTATCACAATCACTAAACCATCCACAAATGTAAAAGTAATGAATATAAAAAGACTTCGAACCACCTATTCTCCGATAGTAATAAAAGAATCCATCTCACCAGGGTGACAAGGTTTACACAATTCAGATCATCAACCAGCTAGAGGGAGGGGTGGTACAGCCCAGTGCACAGGGTTGATGTACACAACCTTACCCCCACTTGTGTGGAGAGGATGCTCCTTTTTTTCTACATCCATGACTTCCAGGTCTTGATGGAGCAACTTCATGTTGCGGCAAGGCTCACCAGTACCACCTGAAACTGTACCTTGGGACCTTATTATCCCTGTTAACAGAGATCGTCCCAGACTATTAGTTTTAAGTACATGGAAACTCGAGGGTTCAAGAGGATCAAGTTTTTGGCTAGCAAATCTGAAGACAGCATGGGTTGTTGTCTGAACAAGAAACCTTAGTTGCAGGACTCTCCAATACTACGCTCGTTTCCAGAACCACTCACCTGTTCGCCTTACCTCCACTTATGTGGAGAGGTTGTTCCTGTTGTTCTACATCCGTGACTTCCCAGTCACGATGGAGCAACCTTACATTGCGGTAAGGCTCACCCATACCACCTAAAACTGTACCTTGGGGCCCCATTACCTCAATTAACAAAGGTCGTTCCAGACTATTAGTTTTAAAGCTCCTCAGTACATGGAAACTTGAGGGTTCAAGAGTACCAAGTTTTTGGCCGGCAAATCCAAAGACAGCATGGGTTGTGGTCTGAACAAGAAACATTAGGTGTAGGACTCCAATTCTAGTGACGCTCCTTCCCAGAACATCTCAGCTATTTCGGCTCCCATACTAAACCTACTATACTAGTTATGATCACCGCTCTGGAACCTTGCACCTGCTCCTGAAGCTTCAATTCTCAACATTGTAAACTAAACTCAACAAGGAAGCCCGGGCAGGTAAGAATTGTCACTGCCTTATTGCATAAGAAGCATTCATGATCGAAATTATCTACTCCTGGTACTAGAGTACTTGGAAATTTAAAACTCCAAACGAGTATGTTGTGCCATATTATTCCTTCAAAAGGGTTTACATTAAGACGTTGCTTTTCATGAAAATATATGGATCTTAATAGTGAAAAATCACAAATGGATAATCAAAACTTTATATTATGCAACATATTATCGAGGAAGTGGATGGAAAAGCTCAAACGATTCCAATGCCAATGCGCAGAAATCCCAGTTCTTCCCGATAAGTGTGCACAAAAATATGCAAAGGTAAATAAGACTTTTCCAAACCAGTAACCTTGCCAACAAATTTACGTAGTGCCATTAGCAGTTTGGAGTGAACTGAAGTAAGAGAAAAACTCCAAAAAACCTACCTCGTGGATGATAAATCTATTGTTGTTGGATTTAGTACACAAATTTTGTACTGTTGTTTTTCAGTTGAGTCATCAAGATAAGCCTTTAAACCATGAACTTTTAAGTAAGCGCCGAGTGGAACTCTCCCCTGACACCTGTATGATTCGTTGACTGAATTAGGAATGTCAATTATTTCAGGCTCCTTCAAGCTAGGCAACTTTGTCTCTGCATAATTTATCTCTCTGCACCCACTTGATGATGCAAGATCTGATGCTAAAGTTGGTGCAGCAGCAAGTTCAATATTGTGGACGTCAAATGCAAGGTTCAGATCGTCCTGCCCACGATTTACATTTGCATTTGCACTGTGGAACTCCTTTCCCAGTGATATTTGGATGTGAGGACCAGCTATGAATATTCCAATCTGGATAAGTTTCTGTGGAAGTATCTTAAGCAGTGCCATCTCAATTCGACTAGCATATGATTTGTCTCCACTATCGCAATCACTCACCGATGAATTCTCAAAGGTTGATGGGGCACATGAGCTAGACTTCACCCTGTCAGGGCCAACGGTCAAGTGAAGCGCAAGTCGTATCTGCCTAAGAAGTACAGCTAAAGACAGTATTGACGGATATTCCAGAAATAAGTTCAATTCTCCAACCACGAAACAGCATTTCAAAAACCCAGAACCCCTATTGTTGGGCGCTTGATCTGTCAAAAGGCTTTTAATATCACATAAAATGGATGGATTTTCCAAATACCGGCTCTCACTTTCTTCAAGTTCTGTGCAAGATTCTTTCCAACCCAACCATGTCTCCCACAAAAGACTTCCCAGAAAAGGTATAGAAGTCCCCACAATATGGTCAGGCAACCCAGTTTCAGTAGTTTCTGCACACTCAAAAATTTGCACAGGCTTACCCCACAAATTAGTCTTTGAATTATGTACTTTCCTCTTCAAGCGTCCTTTCCGATAACTACCCCCTACAACACAAAAAGAACTAACTTTTATGGGCCCACAGGAGAAGGAGAAACACTGCTCACAAACCTTTTCTTTGTACATTAAGAAAAGTGCATCAACTGAAAGACAAAATGATAGCAACTCCGAGTATGAGATCCCAAGATCTGAGAGAGATTTTTCAGGCTTCAGTGCATTTTCTGGGGTAATGGTGATTGATATCTTCCCCATGTTTACACTGAAACAACGCTGTAGGTCAGAAACAGGTCGATGTCCATTTTTTGGATGGTTAGCTTTATAAAGGATAAAGTACATAGTTGACTTAAACATGCTGCAAATAACCTTCCAAATCAGTGAGAAGAGAACAAGAATATTCTGGAACACTTTGAAGCGAGTGTTGACTGGTGCGTTGTAAGGAATATCCTTCTCCAGATTGTCCTTTCGTGTTGCTCTGTAGCGGATGACTCGACGTGCTAGCGCAATGGCCTCAATGGGAAGTTCCTTCTCTATTTCAGAAATTACTCCCCAATGGTGCTCAACAGATCTCAATAACGTTTTGTCAAAGGACATCATTAGAGCAGATCTTTCCATGGTGCTGTCCACAGGATATCCAACTACTAAAAGTAAATTCTCATAAGCATGGACATAACGCAACCACAAGCAAACAGTATGAACCACCGTCTGCAGCGACCATCTTCGAGTAGAAACCAAAGTACGAACTCTTCTTGCAGCTATATCCCATAGTTGCCTACCATTTCTCGCGTACTTGGATTTATGAGTTGACGGTGCATTAAATACTAAAATGCTTGATAGATCAGCTGGAGAAAATGAAACATCTAACTCTGGAACATAAAACCTGAAGCTTATAAACCAAAGATTTCTCAATTTGATGGAAGAGTGCAAATCTTTGGAAGAGAAAACACTGCTTATGCCATTTTTACTCTTCAAACCAAACTCGAAGCCTACGATGTCAAGACCAATGTGACTCTCTCTAGAAGGTACTAAAAGAGAACGGACAATCCCTGGAAGAAAACACCCAGGATTGCTACCGCGATATTCTGCAGTAAGCTCCTTTATTTCAAAGAAACAAGAAAAGGAATCATTTGTACTGGGAGACTGCAATATCAGATGAACATCCTGCATTTGTAAGTGGCAATGTGTGAATGCAATATTTAGAAGTGAACTTGTCCGATCTCCTGATAAAGCGGTTCTCAATATTCTCTCCATGGCGTCATGCAACGCAAAACCCTGCAATCCGTGAAAGTATCAGCGACGATGATTAAGGTCATGTGCTGAGAGCCCCCAGCTTTATCAATAGATTAGTCAGCATGCTCAAGAAAGGTCAAAATAGAATCTCTTCCATTTAAAGACGTTGCTTAAAGATCCATCTAAGCAGTTCAAGTCATATAATACTAAACTCGCTTATATAGTACTCCCTCCGTTGCATGATGCTTGACCACTTGAGACTATTTGAATTTATAGAATACAATTTGAATATATTAATGTTGTACTACTCATTGCTCTTCCCCTAGTTTAACTTGTCAAACAATACTTATTGAGATCGCAATTTGTATTCGACTTCAATTCATGGTTCAAATGTTCTAATTACATCCTAGAAATTTGTAAAAAGTCAAATGCAGCCAACATTATGGAATCTGCGGGTCTAAATTTGAGTCTAAAGCTCTGACAAACACCAATTTTATTATCTCATTAAAACAAACCAATTAATAAAAGTACCTCAGGATCAGATTCATAGAGAAGCTTCTTCTTATCCTCCAATGGCGTATCAACCTGCTCCGAAGCTTCCCTTCCCCCCAAAATAGCAAGTAAATAAGTACTCAAAAATACAAAGCAATTCACCCCAGGGAAAAAAAGAAAAACTCAGGAACACACAGAAACATACAAGAGAGACATAAACGGAAGCACGTGGTGGGCATAAAGGCATACCCTACTAGAAGCGTGATATGCACGCCGCGAACTTCGAATGTAAAGGCAGGGTGGGAGCGGTATGAGACTGAGAGGCCCAGCTCGTCCACGGTGACGTCATGGAACGAGAAGCGAGTGGACTCGCCGAGCGAGTCGTTGAGAGCGGAGGCGTTGAAGTGGAGATTCTTGGCAACGGCGTGGCAAGGAAGAAACCCTAGCTTGGACTCCACTTGCAGGTCCGGTTCCCCTTGCAGCCATGGCTGCAACAAGGAGGACAGCTTCCGCCGAGTCAAGTCGTTGAAGAACATTGCTAGTTACTTAATTCGTGCAATTCTGCTGTGGAAAGGAACATCAGAGAAGGTACGGGGCGTACAATCATTCAGTGGGTGGAGCAGAATTTCTTGGTTCTTGGTTTCTGGGTTTAGTATCAAAAAATCCGGATCTTTATACCTTTTCAGGGTGGCGCTATTAGCGCTCCGGTTTTCGACTGGGGCACTCTGTCGCTCGAGTTATTGGTCCAAGGCCACGAGTTTAAATGGGTCAAGCTACGTTTGGGCTTAAAAGGCCTGAGTATGTAACGTGAAAAGACGGCCCCAATATTGCTTTACCACCACCCTCCCCAACTTTGAGGTTCTCTGATAGACTCTAGTTGCGAACTTCATACTTAGAAGTGTTTTTGTGCAGTAGCTCTTGGATTGAGGAGGGGTAAATATATGAATTTTTTTTCTTATAAAAAAGAAGCTTAAGTGTACGAGCGGAGTGTGATATTATTAAGCGGTTTGACATATTTTTCTATGCAATTATGGATATTCATAGTTTGGATATTTTGTAAATTATACATCTGCTCGGAAAGAATGAATTTTTTTTTAGATTTTATCCTAATTTTTAAAGATAGCTGCAACCTATCATATAGTGACGATTAAGTGTCGTTAGTGTCTTTCATGCTGTAAAAGTGATAACATATTAAAAATATTTAAACGATACTTGGGTCTGTTTCACAACATTGTAATTTTTAGTTTTGATTTTTTAAAAAATAAAAACCAAAACTAATTGTGAATTTTGTTTTGAAAAAAAACAAGTAGATGTTCAATAGATCAGTTTGTAAAATTCCAGTTTTTATTTATTTTAAGAGGATTTTATTTTACTTTATGTCTATTCTTCCCTAAAAGGCCGTTTTCCATAGCGACCAACCAGCACGACCAAAATGTCACCGTCAAAGTATCATCGCCGCCCATAGCCAGTGACCACCACCCATCACGACCAATCGCCAAAATCACGACGGAGTTACTGTTACCCAAAAAATAGATCTGATGAGATCGATGGCAGCGGATTGACGGCAACGACGATCGATGGCTGGTGGTTGAGAGTGGTGAAATTGACGGCGTCGATGTTGATCGATGGTAGTTGTGATGTTTGTCCGATTGTGATGTTGCTTAATCGCCCATAGTTATGGTGGTTTGATTCATAGTTAAGATGGTGCTTGCGATGTTGTCAGCTTGGTTGATATGACACAATAGTGGAGTAGATTCGTTCGATAGTGATGGCGGGGGCAAGGTAGATCTGTCGACGGCAACAACGAGATTGTGGTGGCAATGTAAGAGATCTATTAATGTCACAGCAGTAGGATAGTAACACTGGGGCAGATCTGTGGTGGCGAGGCAGTGGGGTGACGAATGCGGGATGGTTTGGGTGGCGACGGGGTGGTAATAATGGTTGTTTGCTGGTGGTGAGGGTAAGTGGTGGTAGTAATGAAAGTGATGAAATGAAATGATTTTTTTTAGAATGTAGATAACAAATTGCTTCTAATGGAGTTTGATGGTTAGATCTCAAAACTAAACCCAAAACTCTAAAATAGAAATTTCAAAAATAGCCCCGTTTTAAAAATTGATTCTCAAAATTGAAGGAAAAAAAATGAAAATTGTGTGTCAAAAGGGTTTTTTTTCCCCTCCAGTTTACAGAACTAGAGAAAAAAATAAAAACAAAAACTCTGTCAAACACTATCCTAATTGTCGCATATGATGAATTCTAGATATTTTTTTACAACTCAAGTAACAGATAAAATTTATCCGAATATATTATCATACATTTAAGCACCGGAGATATTGTCCCATAACGCGGCTTTCCACTATATACTTTGTGTTGATATATGTCTTGTATTTATGTCCCACATCGGTTACTCAAAGAAGGTTATAACTTGGCCCTTAGTATATAAGATATCTTATCCCACATTGCTTGGATAGAAAAGATCACTGCTTTCTCCAAGTATAAGAAAGGTGTCTTGTATTGTGTTTAAGGCCAAGTGAGAAGAGTCATTCTTTGAGTAGGAAAACAGTTGAGAGATACACGTGAGGGAGTATTGTAAATCTGACTTGTGCAAAGTAGATTTGAGTTCTCTCATATTTCTTGTATTTTCTTGTTTGGTAATCGTGTTCAATACATATTTATCTAGAGCGATTTTTGTAACAAGTGGTATCAAGAACTTCTGGGTTTATTTTTGGGCAAAATTGAAATCGATTTCAGAGGATAAATATGTAGAAGACACGACCATGAAGTATGCCTGTGATAATTCGATGGGAAGACGAATTTTGGCATATGACAGAGCACGGTGAAGGATTTGAGCTGTGCGATAGGGGATATCGAAGCACGCATGAGGAGCGAGCTCGAGGCATTTGGAGAGCGCTTCTAGCGGACTGTCGCAAGTCAAGTGAAGTTAATCTTCAATAGATTAGATGATTTGGAGGTAGACAGTTGATTAGCCATGCTAGAGAGGAAATTCGATGTGTTTGCGAAAGAGCTAGATGATTTGATCGAGGAGAGGGTCGCCCATTTCATGAAGTGGGAGGTGCAACGGCGCAAGGACCTCAAGGGACAAGTCACAAAGCTCTAAGAAGAACTAGCTGATTGTAAGAGGGAGTTTACAAGAGCTACGAGGCAGGGGTGTATCGCGGTGTAGCCAAGGCAAAAGAAAATGCTGGAACTGAGATTGTACGATGGAACGAGAGAGGCGAGGCAGGTGGATAACTTTTTTTGGTGCTTGGAGCGATACTTTAAAGCCCTCGACATCGAGGATGAGGAAGAAAAGGTGCTAATCTTCAATAGATTAGATGACTTGGAGGTAGACAGTTAATTAACTGTGCTGGAATGGAAAGTCGATGTGTTCGCGGAAGAGTTAGATGATTTGATCGAAGAGAGGGTCGCCCATTTCACAAAGTGGAAGGTGCAACGGCGCAAGGACCTTAAGGGACAAGTCACAGAGCTCCAAGAAGAACTAGCTGCTTGTAAGAAAGAGCTTACAAGAGCTACGAGGCAGGGGTGTACCGCGGCGTAGCCAAGGCGAAAGAAAATGCCAGAGTCGAGATCGTACAATAAAGCGAGAGAGGCGAGGCAGGTGGGTAACTTCTTTTGGCACTTGGAGCGGTACTTTGAAGTCCTCGACATCGATGACGAGGAGGAGAGGGTGCAGAAGACGGTCATGTACCTTACAGGCAAAACGTGGGATAAGTTCAAGCGTGAACTACAAAGGCAATTCTATCCGGATAGTGTCGATGATAAACCTTCGACGGCTGAGGCAAATGGGAGCATTCGCTAGTACGTGAAGGAGTACTCAGCTTTGATGCTCAAAATACTGGAGATGTCTGAGAGGCAGCAACCATGCTTCTTCGTTGAAGGGTTACAACAGTGGGTTGCCATAGAGTTGCGGCAAAATGAACCTCATGACTTGGCTTCCGCCATGGCGATTGTCAAGAGGTTAGAAGACTTCGAGCAACGTGAGAGGCCGAGATCTCCAAGGCACGAGCGTGCCAAGGTGGGGGAGACGGTAGGTCGAAGAGTGGCTCGCCCAAGGCAACCGATGATGAGCGAAGCGGGGGCAAGGGACGTTGCCGCCATCACAAGGAGGAGAAGAACCACGAGGAAAGTAGTAAGCAGGGTGACTCTTGTGACCATAAGGCTCATGCAGGGCCTAGAGGAGGATGCTTCTATTGTGCAGGTCCACATTACAGAAGGGATTGCCACACAAGGGCAAGATGGTTGCGTTCCTCAAGAAGCACAAAGGCATCAAGGGAGATTCTTCCAACAGCGACGAGGAGGCACGCATGGGGACATTGCAGATGGTCAATGCGTTCATGCAGAAGTCAAAGGAAGAAGCTGCCAAGGAGAAGAAGAGCAAGAAAAGATGGGGCCTGCTCTACCCAACGGTGGATGTTGCCAAGAAGACTCAAGAAGCGCTTGTGGATACCAGGGCTACCCACAACTTCATGAGTCCAAGGGTTGCCAAGTGGCTTGGGCTAAAACTAACTAAGGATGGGAGTTGGTTCACGGCCGTGAATGCCGAGGAGCGACCGACGAAGGGAGTCGTCAAGAGGATCGGCGGATGGACATGGAAGGCCGACTTGAACATCATCGACATGGATGAGCTTGGGGTGGTGCTTGGGATGGACTTCATGGAGAAGTTGAGCGCTACGCTCAATCCATATTGTAGGGTGATGATGGTGGTGGGTAAAGGAGGCCAACCGAAATGGATGATCCCGTTAGTGTCCAAGGATGAGGATAACGCACGTAAGGGGATTACTGTGTTACAGCTGGACGAGGGATTGACGTTATGCTACGTTGAGTGGCAGATGGGGCCGAGGACCTACGCAGTTGATATGCTCACAAAGACAATCACGACAGAGGAGTTCAAGTATTGCTTGAACTTGATTCATCTTCTTTCTTGCTGAGTTCAAGATGGAGTGCATTCATACCTTTAAAAGGAATGCAAGGTGGAGTACATAAAGAAGGTACTGAAGGCATATTTAACTTTTCTCATGGAGTGGTTTGTTAATACAAGTCAAGTGAAGATTGTTGATATATGTCTTGTATTTATGTTTCACATCGATTACTCAAAGAAGGTTGTAACTTGACCATTAGTATATAAGACATCTTGTCCCACATTGTTTGGATAGAGAAGACCACTGCTTTCTTCAAGTGTAAGTAAATGTGTCTTGTATTTTGTTCAAGGGTAAGAGAGAAGAGTCCTTTATTGAGTAAGTCAAGAGAGAAGAGTCTTTTTTTGAGTAGGAAAACATTTGAGAGATACGCGTGAGGTAGTGTTGTAAATTTGACTAAAGTAGATTTGAGTTCTCTCATATTTCTTGTATTTTTTTGTTTGATTATCGTGTTCAATACATATTTATCTAAAACGATTTCATAACACTTTGAATTAGAACTTAACGATAGATCGCCTAGTATGACTTGATCGATTTTGAGATGTGAAAACAAGCTTTCTATAAATAGTGGAAGAGAGATTGCTTACATTATCCCTTACCAGGCTCCCACAAAAATATACTCGAGAAATTGCCGATTGTACTGACTTTGGACTTTGTGTTTTGGACACCGAAACAACCCGGACCTACTTTGAAATCCATAGCTATCTCCGGCTGTCATTCAAGTTCTAATGTTGGTGGGGTGACGTGCATAAATGTCGTGCTTGTGCGTTGAGACTTTCGCATAGTAGACTAGATAATCCCCTAAACGGAAATTTTTTGTATTATTGGCTGTTAAACTCTCGCCATTGCTATGCAACATAAAACAAGAGAAGTATCAAAGGTCAAACGGGTCTAAAAGAAAAAAATTAGGCAGAAATTATCATAATACCACATAATTTTTTTTTAGGGATCTTGGCAATATCTTGTGTAAGAAATAATCTTACCCTCTATCGCGATTATCATAGTATCACCTTAAGAGCATTTTATAAAAAATAATTGTAACCGTTATCGAGTTTTGAGGTGTTAAATTAATATCAATGGCAGCGATTTATCGCCAAATATCGGGATATAGAACTAAAGGACACTGTTAGTTAGTACCTCAATGTTGATCTCCCTTAAAAGGAAAACTTCAAGTAGAATTATACGGAGTAATAAGTTTGACAAAATTGCACGTCCATGACCTCCCCTCGTAACCATTACGTCTCCCAGGTTACAAGTCTCACCGCCCATCAGATTGTTCACAGCCGTAACTTTCAGCTTTTTGTCATTCACATGGTTATATATATATATATATATATATACATCATCTTCTCCATCCATTTGATTCTTTTGTTCTCCTTTTTCCTCTCTGTTCCTTCTTTAATTTTCCCCCTTCTCCTTTCTTACTTTTGTTCATCTCCTTTCGGCTTTCTTAACACACAATCCATCTCTTTATTCCTCAATTTATCATATTCAGTCATTTTGAATTCGTCCCTTTACAGGTATATAGGCTTTTGTTTCATTCAAGAAAAGAATGAGAAGCTCGAGAAGAGGGAAAATGGTCACGGAAACAACCAATCTTCGGCGGCAGAAATTTGGTGAAGTCTTGCATTCTGAATATCCAAACGATGAAGAGAAAGAGTACTCGTTTCGCATCAGCAGCACCTCCGAAGCCAGCCCAAGTAATCATTACACCAGAGTTTATCAACCAAACGCAGAAAGCTACTCTCCGTACGACGGGCCTTCGTGTTCATGGGATCCATCACCATCTCCATTTTCCCCCTCTTGGGGCCAAACATCTCCATTTCAAGGCCCTAATTACCCGGACCAAGCATCTCCATTGACAAAGTCTCCATGGTCATCGCACGTAGCGCCAACCAACGAGTATACGAACTCTTACACGGGCCTAATGGGGTCGCTTGTGCGCGAAGAAGGCCATATATATTCATTAGCCGCTTTGGGAGATTTGCTATACACGGGATCTGATAGCAAGAATATTCGTGTGTGGAAGAATCAAAAGGAGTTTTCCGGGTTCAAATCCAACAGCGGACTGGTCAAAGCAATTGTTATAGCCGGAGAAAAAATCTTCTCCGGCCACCAGGATGGAAAAATCCGCGTGTGGAAAGTCTCTTCCAAGAATCCCAGCATTCACAAGCGCATTGGAACTTTGCCAACTTTGAAGGCCTACATAAAAAGCTCGATGAATCCGAACAATTACGTGGAAGTCAGAAGGAACCGGAATGCTGTGTGGATCAAACATTTCGACGCAATCTCTTGTCTAAGTTTGAGTGAGGACCAATCCTTTTTGTACTCGGCCTCATGGGACAAGACTGTCAAAGTTTGGAAAGTATCAAATTCGAAGTGTTTGGAATCCATTAACGTTCACGAAGACGCGGTTAACTCGGTTGTTGCCGGGTTTGATGGGCTAGTTTTTACTGGGTCGGCTGATGGAACCGTTAAGGTATGGAGGAGAGAGTTACAAGGTAAAGGAACCAAGCATTTCTTTTCGCAGACTCTGTTAAAACAGGATTGCGCTATAACGGCTTTGGCCGTTGACCCATCCGCGTCCGTGTTATACTGTGGGTCGTCGGACGGCCTTGTAAACTTTTGGGAACGGGAGAAGCTTCTCTCTCATGGAGGGATTTTGAGAGGCCATAAGCTGGCGGTTTTGTGCTTGGCCGCGGCGGGAAACTTGGTGTTCAGCGGATCCGCGGACACGAATATTTGTGTGTGGAGGAGGGAGGAGGGTGATCACGCGTGTTTGGCCGTGTTGAGCGGGCATAGTGGGCCGGTGAAGTGCTTAGCGGTAGAAGAAGACAGGGGTCGTGGTGGTGGCGGTGGCGGTCGAAGGTGGACTTTGTACAGTGGGAGCTTGGACAAGTCGGTCAAGATATGGAGGATTTCGGCTCGGATGAGCGCAACGCAAAGTCAGCTTCAGCAGAAACAAACGGAAGAGACAGAAGGGTTCAATTCGCCTCAGACGGTTCCTTCTGCCCACAGCTTCTTGTCACCACAAGGCAGTAGAATGAGCCAAAGGAGAAAGACTGAAACATAATCAAAGAAAACGGTTGCAAAGTGAGTGGATTGTGTAATAGATGTGATTGATTGTAGAAGATAAATTTGTACTTGTAGATGATAAAGCTCAAACTGTATTGGTAGGTTGTAAGGAGAAAAAAATATATCTAGAAACCGTTAAATAGATGATTTTTGCATGCAGTTAATTATCATGAAAATATTGTTGTGTTTATTAGTATAAGAGAACATATGAAAATAACGTTACATTCGATGCTAGCATTGGTAGGTTGTAAGGAGCATGGTGGTATAAACCACTTTCACACTATGCTTGATCAAGATATCGCCTTCATAAATCCTTCATTGGTGATACAAGAAGCATTATCGTCAATATGTACGTATACGAAGTGAATGTCTTTCGGATTGATAGGAATTAGCCGCATTTCTACAACTCAAATCTGATAGTAGTGTGTTGTTTATATAGGCCGTGACACCAAATTTTCCAATTTGAGGTTAGCCACATTCAAATAAAATTATATCCTAAAACTTTCAAAGTAAGGGTATTCATCCCTCCCTGGTGGGAGCCGTTTCACTGACCAGTACTCAAAGAAAATTAAAGAACATCACGGGGCTGCTAAGCTGCTTGTTGAGCGTTTGAAAGTGGTTTTCTGGGAGATTCGCAAGAATCAAACCAATGCAAAAAAGTCAAATGGAAGCTACCTTGAAAAGTCATTAGGGGTCTGACTAGCTCTATATATATGTACTTGAGAATGATATGCGAGAGTTAAATGAAGCTGATGTTCCTCTGTAAGACTGGCCTAAGGTGTGAAACATACTAAATGTGTAAAGTTCGTTGTATTGCTGAAAGTCTTCATAAACTGCAGCAGGAACCTTGCGTGAATTTGACCTTCCATGCAAAGCTCTCTCTGTTGAAATGTTATCTCTGGACTTGTGATGTTATTCTTGTGAACTCAGCATTGTAGCATTAGTCAACCGGGTAGACAAAATGGACATGGAATGTATGATTGGGTTTTGTGTAAATAACAATTTATTAACTGGGAAGAGGACAATGATTGGGTTCAGAACCATGTACAGGATTCTAATACAGAATACTTGTTTGTTCTTAATTAAGATTTTCCGGTAAACAATAAAGAGGCCATTAGAAGAAAAAAGGTTCTACTCCAATAATGGTTGCATCAGTATCCCATTGAAATTTTAAAAATCTTAGGTACACTTTTTTTGCGACATTACTGAGAATTCTGGTTGCTATAATATCAGCAAAATTTATTAGCGTCACCAAGTCTTATTATGTGTCAGTAGTTGTAGCGGATAATGATTTGATGTCTATGTAATACCGTAATTGCAACAAATTTTTTTTGTCAGATACGAAGGATATTTGCATTACCTCATCATAATTACATGATAAGAATACTGCAAGACAAAACTCCGCCATACATGTCCCAACACAAAAGGAGTAAGGCCAGCCTGAACAAAAGAAGTAGATACGCTAACGTCGAGTCTAGTGGACTTAGATTACACAAAACTGTAACAATTGATTGCATCAAAAGGCATTCATGCCTACGTAACATATGCTTGTAATTCTATCGATTGCATCTCCAAAATCTTGTAATTATCTCGCAAAATTCTATGGATTCCATGCCTCCGTAATTATATCCCGTAGCTCTTGTCATTGAACTTTTCCTGGGCGGCGGCTTCAGGTGCATCAAGCACTGCACATCCAGCTACAAACGCATAAAGAAATGCAAAACATGTTTTGCTTGGCATGGCAGATGGGAGACATGGGTTTGGGGAATGAAGACTATGTGAATCTGAAAGTCGTTCTTGTGAACCTGAATGTTTAATGAAGCTACCAAAGCAGTTAATTAAATCCCGTTAGCTTTTGGGACTAATCAGATTGGCCGAAAATTAGATGTAAAAGTACTGTTAGCAATTTTATATCTACTGATGATGATTGATGCGGAAACACAAGTTACCTTACCAGACGTAATAGAGGCCTCCTAGGTATTAAATGGAACAAACTTTCCACTTTTGACTTTGTACCCGATTGAAACATTTTGATGTGTTTGATTGATCAAGACAAGTGATTTTGTCTGCTAAAAGTAAGTAGAAGATATATGGTCTTATCCAATTAGGAATACATGGCGACCACCAGCACAATTCTTGAGCTTGTTTAGTACATCATGAAAGGCTTGATGCACTTGTTTAAAGAGCGCATGATCTAAGCTAGAGGGCTGTGATCATCCGAGCTTGAAGGGCTATTAGCCGCCTCGCCTCGCCTCGCCTTTTCTTTCCTTCGCTTTCATTTAAAATTGTTTGTTATCTGTAGAGAGGCAAAATACTTTACGTTATTTTCTATTTTCTTATGCCTGCAAAACGAACAACAAAAGTGTTTTAAAGTCTACCTCTCTAAAGTCACACACAACATGAAGCATAGAGTTAATAGAAAGAGGCAACAACCCGGTGGTCCCTGTACTATATGCGTTTTGTCATATTAGTCTCTAAACAAAGATTTTACCCATTTCAGTCCTTAAACATTACGCCGTTTGTCAGAGTGGTCATTTTCTCCATTTCCGTCAAAAAAATGTCTGTTTGTGAACCCCACACAAGGGGCACAAAGGAAATTTCAGGCTTATAAGCCTTAAATCATTTCAGACAAAACATAAACCATACAGATCAAACACATAAGAACAACAAACGCTAGATTTCCTAGCAATAACATCAACAAAACCTTAAACAGTAACCAGAACAAATACTTCTCAAACACAAAGAAAATCCATTTTTGCTCACCCACATATCAATAAATAGATTCTCTCTTACAGACAGATAGAGAGAGCAGAAATGAATAATTGAAAACTTCAATTTTCATTGATAAAACTACAGATCGATCGATTCACATCTTACCCCTAATCATCTACCCAATCATCCAGATCCAAACACATATTAACCACCCAGGTCCTTAACCTACCCCAAAAACAAAATACAAACTAAACAAAATATAGCTACTGACACCGGTCCTAATTCCTGACTTTCCGATTAAGCCTTCTCACCACGGAAACTCCTCGCTAGTTGGATATACTTGGGCATGATCGTGACCCTCTTGGCATGAGTCGCACACAGATTGGTGTCTTCGAACAGTCCCACCAGGTACGCCTCTGCTGCCTCCTGCAGGGCCGCCACGGCGGAGCTCTGGAACCTTAGGTCCGTCTTGAAATTATGCACGATCTCGCGGACTAGCCTTTAAGAAGGGCAGCTTGTGGATCAGTAGCTCGGTGCTCTTCTAATACTTTTTGGATCTCCTGGAGCGCCACGATTCTGAGCCTAAAGAGGTGGGGCTTCTTCACCCCGCCAGTGGTCAGAGCCAACTTCCTAGCCACCTTCATCACCAGCTGCTTGCGCGGGGCCTTTCCAACCCTAATCCCAATTTTGTTGACTCTCAGATCCCGATCTCTCTCTCTTTGGAATAAATGCAAAGGTTTTTCTTCCTCAGAAGCTACAAAAGGTGTGTTGTTTTGGAGGGAAGGGAAATAGACGGGTAGGGAAGAGGGGAAGTGTCCTTTGTGCCCCTAGTGTAAGGTCCATAAACAGACATTTTTGGACCGAAATGGAAAAAAGGACCACTCTGGTAAACGGCGTAATGTTTAAGGACTAAAATGGAAAAAATTTTTATTTAGGGGGTTAACATGGCAAAACGCGTAAAGTACAGGGATGACTCGGGTTGTTGCCTCTGATAGAGAATACCATTAACCCAATTCCTTCAGTACGCACTTGCACACAGAAGGAATGGTTTATTTCCGGACTTCGTCCGTAGATAGAGGAATGGAGCTAGGAATGGAACTTGAATTTCGCCTACAAAAAGTTATTCTAATCACAACAATCCAAACATGTATTATTGCAAAGCAAAACGCCTAATGTTATAGTTGCAATATGTTCTCTCTCTCTTTTTTTTTTTGACTTTGAGTAAATCCCTACCCACAATATCATTAATAAGTAAGCAGTATAACATAAAGTATAAAAAAAAGAAAAAAGTAATAGACTCCCTCTTCTCCACGAGGTAATCACAGATAGGGATTGACACGTAAGGAGGCCTTTTGAATATCCGAGAGCGAGAAAACAACGGTTTTATCCTCAATGAACCTCCATCAAAGGCTACCTGTATAAGAGATTAACTTGCTTTAGTGAACCAAGACACTAACTATAAACAAGTAGTATAACAACCCTATCCCGAAGGTTTGCACACAACACGAAAAAAATAGTACAACAATCCTATGTAATCTAGAAGATGATACTAAAAAAATCAAACCCGCTGAAGTCAAAGACAACTACTAAAACACGTCACAAACCACTTTCTATCGCCAACCAGCACATGTCAACACATTCCAGGGCTAGCATCTGACACCTATAAACCCAAAGGCCATGTACCCCCTAGGTTGCGATGCTTTACTCGCAATGCGCTTAACACCACCATCGACAGTAGAAGCATACGCCTCCGCCGATCGACCACTGTAGGATAGCACCACCAACCGAAGCACTGAAGCACCTCCACCCCTTGGGTAGATTAAGACGCAAAAAGGCCACAGCACTAGCCCCGCCGAGCACCACCACTCCCATTCACGGGGTCACTAAGCAACCGCACACCACCACGTAAGTGACGAACGAGACCCTACCATAACAACCACAGGCAGTCAGAGAAAGGAAGGAGGGGAGTTGAACTACAAAGGAAGGGTGAAGAACATATAGGGAAACCAATATGGAGAAATCCTTCAGAGGACCGAGGAACCACCACCAACCACCAACCACCCATTAGAGACTCCCACGCCCAACCATTGCGAGCCACCGCCATACAACCCACGCAACCCAACGCAAGAACATGTGGATGACCACTAATCATACACATATACCAACACTAATAGAGTATACAAGCAACCCTCGTGATCTACCCATTGCCACCACGATCAACCGTTAGCGTGGTATCCTGCCCAGTCAACCGCCAATTATCACCATCAACCACAACCAATCACAACCTTCACGGACAACCATAACCATCAAAACTGAAAGGCACCCAAACACTCCATCAACGTAAGATCTACCACACGCTGCACAAATTTATAGTAAAGCAGAAAAAGCAAAAAGCCACCACATGCCAGGATAGCCGGCGGTGTTGGTGGGCAGGGATACGATTGAGGGTAGACTGAGAGGGGGTGTTTTGAGAGGGTGTTTTTTTTTTTTTGAAAGTGCAAAGTTCGACAAAGAATGTGTATACTTTCTCATTCGGGTGAACAAGTGTAATTCATATGCTTTGCCTCCTAGATGAAGTCAAGGAATCAGTAATGTAATTCTATTTTCTTTTTGATGGCAAATATAGGTTGAACTCTGAACAATCAACATATCTAGATCTCCTGAGTGGAAAAAAACTTCGACAAGGGTTAAAATGTATTAAAATTATTTTATTGACATAAAGGATCAAGTGTTATGGCTATGTAGAAAAATGTGATGATGAATTACTCAGTTTAAGGAATCATTTATAATCAGTCATGTTATGGATAACAATCGAAAACTCTGCAAATGGTTTTGCATTAATCGCGATGCAAAAAATTCTAAATATAAAAAGACAAAAATAATAGCATATCAAGTGACAACAATAAAATAAAAAAAAAATAATTTTTAATCCGTTGAGCGAACCTGAATCCTATAAGTACCACTAATTAAACTTCTTCAGCTGTCACATAACTTTTAGTGTAATTAAAACTACAAAGCTGGAATTCGATTCAACTTCCATAGAAAGACATTACAAAATATCCGAAATTCCTAGCGTAATCCCAAGGATACAGGACCACGGATCACGAGGTAAAAGACAGAGACTTTCCCACTCAATATCCCACACGCAACGCAACACCCCCCCCAACCACCCCCACTAAAAAAATGACTAATCGATAAATTAGCTCAAAATTTAAACTTTTAGCGATAAATTCAAAGACCTTTAGCGGCAATTTAGTTGCTGGTCAAATGAGCATGTGAGACAGCTTGCCAGGAAAAGATGCCACTCCACTACAGTGCGCATCACTACAGCTTTCCCTTTCCCTTTCCCTTTGTCTTTTCCTCCCTCCACTTTCCCTTTCACGCGTCCCTCCTCCCCAACCCAATCGACGGAGCTCCCCTCTTACCGGTCCCCTCCTCCGGTTCCTCTTACTCTCTCCACTTCTTCCGTCTGTCTGTTACTTTTCGGTTTATTCTCACTTGTAGCAGTCTGATGTCCGCCGTACAATCAACCGCAGATTAGGGTTGGGGTTTTTGCATGTAACACTCCATCTATTATGCGAAAGTTCGATTGAGAAGTTTCATAATGCCGTCGGGAAGGGCGAATGTGGGGGATGGTGGGGTTCAGTACTCGTTTGCTATGGAGTACCACGGCCCACCGATAACACGCCACCTTCCCCGAGCCGTTCCTATCAACGTCGATAGGATTCCGGTGGCGGCGGTGGTTTCACAAGGCTCTCTATCCGATAAATTGGCTTTACCTGTTGTACAACCCATTTTGGCATCTGATATCACCAAGAATTTTTCGAAAGAGCTAGGGTTAGGGTCTGAATGTTTGGTTTCCCCGAAGTCCGTGATTTCTTTTGAGCGGCAAATTGGGGATGATGATTCCGTGTCGAAAGAGCTTCTTCTGGGTTTAGGGACTGAGACAACCGTTTCTCCAAATAGTGGTCCTAGTAATCATGACTGTCGTCTGTCTGGCGAGTTGAGTTGTTCGGGTACTTTAGAGATCAACCCTGATGGTCGTTACGGGTCCGGTGACTTTTCCGACGTGATCAATAGCTCGACTGAGCTGGGGGCATCCACCACAAGTCACGATCTCTCGAAGGAGTTATTAGCCGGGGTTGGTAGCTCGGGGACGTTGGGATTCTCGGATAGCTTTGATAAGTCGAGGGATTTGTCGGGAAGCCCGTCTGAATTTGGGGTTTCAAATGCTTGCAAAGAGAGTTTGGATATTAATGACCTGAGCCAACCAGATTGGGCCTCAACAGAGTCAATACTGAGCTTTGACTATCCATCTTCTAGGGTTTCTTCTCTTCAGGTTGGGGACTGTATTAGTGAACCTGCTTGTGATGAGAGACGAAATCTAGTTGTGACATTTCGGGATATTGAGTCGGAGGATGGAGATTTGACTGAGGAACTAAATGGAGCTGAACCTGAGATTACTGGTTTAAAGAAAGAATTCGAGGTCAGGGCGAAGAAAGGAACGTGCTATCGATGCTTTAAAGGAAATAGGTTTACTGAAAAGGAGGTCTGCATTGTTTGTGATGCTAAGTATTGTAGTAACTGTGTGCTCAGAGCAATGGGGTCTATGCCAGAGGGAAGAAAGTGTGTTGCTTGCATTGGATCTCCTATTGATGAGTCAAAGCGGGGGAACTTGGGGAAATGCTCTCGAATGCTTAAGCGACTGCTTAATGACTTGGAGGTTCGACACATAATGAAGGCTGAGAAGTTTTGTTCCATGAATCAATTGCCGTCGGAGTATGTCTGTGTAAATGGAAAGCCTCTTTGTCACGAGGAGCTGCATTTACTCCAGAGCTGCCCAAATCCCCCGAAGAAGTTAAAACCGGGGAATTATTGGTATGATAAAGTATCCGGACTTTGGGGAAAGGTAATTAAATTATCCTTGAGATAAACTGTTTAGGTATGATTGTTCATAACTATGTTGTATGCCAATTTTGAGGTGCTGCTAATTTTAACAGGAAGGAGAGAAACCTTCAAAAATCATTAGCCCTCATCTATATGTCGGGGACCCCATCAAGGCGGATGCTAGCAATGGAAACACACAAGTTTTCATAAATGGTCGTGAGATAACAAAAGTAGAGCTACGAATGTTACAGGTATATACCTCAAAAGCCAAAATCACTTTGGCATCAACACACATGCGCTCAAACAAACATATAATTTAGACTATTATGTTGATTGCTGCAGTTGGCTGGAGTTCAGTGTGCTGGCAACCCACACTTTTGGGTGAATGAGGATGGTTCATACCAGGAAGAGGGACAGAAGAATACAAAAGGGTATATCTGGGGCAAGGTGTGTTCTGCATCTGGATGTCACATGCTTCTGTTTACTGCTCTAGTTCATTTTTCCCCTTTCATTACAATCATAATTATTTTTCAGGCAGGAACAAAGCTGGTATGTGCTGTATTGTCGCTTCCAGTACCTTCTAAATCCACTTATTCTTGTGGTGAACAAGTGAATAATGTGGTTAGTCGACCACTGCCGGACTACCTAGAGCAGAGGACACTGCAAAAGCTTCTGTTAATTGGACTTAGTGGATCTGGCACTAGTACCATGTTTAAGCAGGTATTAATTTGTTGGCTGAACGTAGTCATCCTTAAAATAGTTCTGCATAATAATACCTTACTATGCAAAATATTCCTATGTTTGTTCATGTTTGTACCCACATTGCCTTCTATTCTTTTTGTGGCCATGGTCTCATTTTTAATAAAGTTGTAGAATGAAGATAGAGAGAGAAACTTTTCATACAGCAGCAGTGTGTTGGACATTATATACCAGCAGTGCAAGTTTCTCTTCCAGACTCAATTCTTTGGAGTTCTACCTTTGTCTCTGAGAAACACCAATGTAGACTCCTAGTTAATCCTACCTTAGTAGGTTCTCAGTCTTGCAATTGCCCTCATTATAACCAAGTAGAAACTAGAAATTTCATGAATTTTAAGGTTCGCTCTAATAGCAAAAAATGTGCAGAAGATACTGTTCTTCCTTCAGTTATTGTTTTTCATTGGTCTGAAGAATCATTTGAGGAAAATGAAAGCCAGCCCTCTTAAGTTATGCGTTTAGTTGTGCTGAAGTGGCTCTCTTCTTTTCTTTCTGGTTGCACCCACATAGTGGATGTTTTCACATATAATGTTACTTTGTCCCCCTCCATTGTCGTACTCTCTACTGTTCCAACTTAAGGTATTATTTATATCTTTTGGAGCAATCTAACATGCTTAGACTCTGGTGGCTGGTGCTAGATTATCATTCTTGATTAAGATCCTACTGGATTCATGATTAGGCTCGCTCTTTTTATTAGCACATTATTAGGTGGATTGTAATGGAAGGTTGTTTTCTATCTATAAAGGTAGTGTTAGGCACATGTGTTATTGACACTTCCATATCTGTTAGCACGATAATTAGTTTATGGCTCGCTGTAAACTAATTGTGCTCTGTTATGATCCTTTTTTTTTTGTCTGTGCTACTTAAAGGCTAAGATCCTTTATAAAGACGTTCCTTTCACGGAGGACGAGCGCGAAAATATTAAATTACTGATCCAGGGAAATGTCTATGGTTACCTTGGTATACTTCTCGAGGGCCGTGAGCGTTTTGAAGATGAAAGTCTGAATGAAAGGAGGAATTATAACTGCTCTCGCAGTCCGGGCCAAACAGGTAACATTTTTTTGCTTCTTACCTTTATCTCATTTATTTTACTGTGAAACACAAATCCATGCATTATGCTATCATGTTTTTCCCTTGTTTCCTCACCACTTTAATATACTTTACTGGTCCTCAAAAACAGATAATTATATTAGCTATGCCAATACTCACACAACAGTGTATTGCTAGCAGCAAAATTGTTTTATACAATGCAACAGTTCGTATCTGAATTCACTTTCTGGTTTAAAGCAGGACATGCTGACGAGAATGATGAGAAAACTATCTATTCCATTTGCCCAAGGTTGAAAGCATTTTCCGACTGGCTTCTCAAAATTATGGTGTCAGGTACCCTCGAAGCTGTTTTCCCAGCTGCTACTCGAGAATATGCACCATTAGTTGAGGAATTGTGGGACGATGCAGCCATCCAGGCTACATATGATCGGAGAAAGGAATTGGAAATGCTACCTAATATTGCTAGCTATTTCTTGGAACGGGTAAGATTTTGCATCAAGTTACTGTTTTGGTGTATGACTTGTTTTATTGTGAACATATTTTGTTGTTGGTTTTCTCATCAATTAATTACTTTTGACGTGAAGTTTATTTATGTTCACACTTGTTAAATTGTGGCTCGAAATGGTAAACACATACAATGACAAGAATAAATAGTGAAGGGAAAAGTTTAAATGCTGTCTTTAAACCGCCAATTCTATGTATATCTGTGCATCAAGGATTTTTAACAAATAAAAGTAACTTATGAGGTTACATGTTAGTGAATCTAGCTTTGTCACTCCGAGTTGATTGGCTCACTAATTACCCTTTGGATTAATCTTACAACAAACCCGACTAGCGTTTAGTTCTCACAGCCTATCTCAAGCAGTCTAGATCAACTTTTATCACAATTTTTGCTGGTTAAGATTTTCTAGGGGCTGCGTGTTCAGCGCTTCTAATACATATTGGGTGATACTGAGGTCGGTGGTGGACTTGTTCATTACTTGTCTGCATTTTAAGAGGAGAGAACAAAGATGGTACTCTGTGATTAAACTCCTTTATGCACTTTTGGTATCTGTACTTGTAGCCTTAACGGAACATATGGGGTGGCTTTCTGAGATGCATATATAGGTCTCAATTATGTCTCATGGGCTTGCCCTCTTTTGGCATTCATTAATCAAAGGCTCAGATCATGACTTGTCTTGTACCCAAATGTGAATATTCCAGGCTGTTGATATATTGCGACCGGACTATATACCTTCAAATGTGGATATCTTATATGCTGAAGGTATCACTTCATCCAATGGGCTTGCATGTGTGGATTTCACGTTTCCACAGCCAGCATCTGATGACGTTGACTCTGCTGATCAGCATGATTCTCTGCTTAGGTAGGTACCAGTGCTCATGATTGGGATTTGATAATTCGACTTTAGAATAGCTCACTGCATTTAACAATCTATGTAAAGGTGGGAGTAGTTTGCAGCTCATTGTTTGATTGGATGATCTTTAGAATAGTTTTCAGTATCCATTTAAGTTGCAAGATCTGAAAGTAAGATGTTTCTTTACTTCAACATTCAAATTTGTCAGGACTTATAGCTTGTGCCAGTATATCTAGCACTTCATAAAAATCTTTAATAGGTTAGATTTTTTCCAAATGACTATAGCTCAGAGAAAGCTTAACTGCCTTGGCGATGCTACCTTAGGATGATGCTATTTGGCTCATTTATGAATTCAGAACAGATTAGACTACTAAAGGGGTTCAAGGTTTCTTTAGTTCTCATTACTTGTGGTCCCAGATGTGGGGATGGTGGATAAATTAAGAGTTCTTAGTGGTGTTGCTTACTTCTAACGTTTTTCTTGTCACTTTGGTTCTCAGGTTTCAACTAATCAGAGTACAAGCAAGAGGTTTTGGAGAAAACTGTAAGTGGCTAGAGATGTTTGAAGATGTTCGAATTGTCATTTTCTCTGTCTCCTTAAGTGACTATGACCAATTTGCCGTTGATGGAGATGGGACTTTGGAGAACAAGATGATGTTGAGCAGGAAGTTTTTTGAGAGCATTGTCACACATCCGACGTATGATCAGTTGGACTTTCTTCTAGTACTTAACAAATTCGATTTGTTCGAGGAAAAGATAGAGCAGGTTCCTTTGACTCAATGTGAATGGTTTGATGATTTCCATCCGTTGATGAGCCGTCACCGCTCCAGCAACAGTAACAGCAACAGCATAAACAACAGCCCGTCCTTGAGTCAGCTGGCCTTCCATTACATAGCGGTCAAGTTCAAGCGACTCTTCTCCTCTCTCACTGCCCGGAAGTTGTATGTTTCATTGGTGAAGGGCTTGGAGCCAGGTAGTGTTGATGAAGCACTCAAATATGCAAGAGAGATTTTGAAGTGGGATGAAGAGGGCGCCAACTTCAGCTTGAGTGAGTACTCAATGTATAGCACCGAGGCAAGTTCATTCTCCCATTGAAGTTCCAGAGAAGGCTTTTATTGGTCCTCTTCCTTTTCTACAACTGCCATTGCCAATGTGTACATAAAAAGGGCGTGTAGTTGAGCAAGAGAAGAGGTTGAATGAATCAGCTGAGTCCTGGCATATTTTTCTCACCGTGGCAGCGTGATGCTGTTCTGCATTTGTACCGAGACATTGTCAGGCAAGTTGGTCTTTCCTATATGGTCGACCTAGGTCTTGAGTGAGTCTCTGCTCTTTGTAAACATGTGTTTGTGCAGCTAGGCCATATAGGATTACGATTTAGTACAATACAATTGTAATATATGGAATATTGGATCTATAAAGATATGGTGCTGACGTTGAAATTTAGCTTTGATTTGCAAGAATCCTGTCTGTGTATTGTATCATTTCCTACATAATAACCTCTACGAATTAAATATTACTCATAACAGGACTGGCTCTATTAAAAACCTCTAATAACCCATAAAACTTTTGAAAGCTAATACTTTTTGAAAAAAGTCATGCAAAAGTATTAGTTATAAGAAGGAAATTATGAGCCTAAATAAATACGCTGAAGGGAATAAATGTGTAGGTTAACACTTTTATAGTTTATAATTTTTCTCATCTCCACAAGAAGGGTGTTAGCTTCTTATTTTCAAAAGCACGCGTTTCTACCTCTTACAGAACTACTTTTGGATTTAATAGCAGAAATATAACAAGTACTTTAAACAGGATTACAAAGCCGCCCTAGCTAAGTTATTACAGTTATAGATTAACGCACAGACAGATATGAGAAGGGTACATAAGCATAGACATAATGGCACAGAAGTGCTTCATCAAGACGCTGCATAGACATCAATCGGTCTTCTGTGCATCAAAAACAGACTTCGCTAGTGATCTCTCATAATCGGTTACACCAAGTCACTAACCTTAAAGACTGAGCTCAATGAGTTGTCTAATCTTACATTAGAAGGTAAGAGCAGCGATCCTGCTTCTGGGGCAAACAACAAAGAATCTTTTGTATTCCTTTTGGTGTCTTTCATCCTCAGCCAATATGCAATGCAATTTCAACAGAGGACACACTTCCATGCACATGGTCACTAGTTTGACTGCAGTTCACCCTCATGTAAACGCGATATGGCTGGAGCAGAGCAGATTCAAGTTCTAGCCCAAACCGTATGAAAACTACCTAAAAAATGAAAATTCCCAATTTTTTTTAATTATGCACATGCAAAGGCCGAAAAACAAGCACCTAAAATTTTTCAGTCATCTACAAAATTGTATCGAGCCTGCTCCTGCGTACTCAATAGAACGTTTTTGCAGGCCCAACCTAATTCTAACATCTTGCCAGTCAACAAGTCCAGATCTCCTCGTGCTGCTCGCTTGCTATCTTCTATCAGTTTAAACCAATCGTGGAGAACTGAATCTGAGCTGCCACCCTCTGATATATTCTCCCATTTGCTCCCCCAAAACATGAGACCTCTGCGGATGTAGCATGCCTACATTGTACACATACCACACCAAGAACTGGTAGTCATAAACATACAGCAAAACAGCATGTCCCCCCACCCAAAAAGAAGAAGAAATTGAAAAACTATGCACACTGGGATAAGGAAAAAATGAAAAACATATCTGTTGATGTCAAATCAAATAAAGAAAAAGGCAATCATCACAGTTAAATTGCAAAAGCAGAGTTTCTTCCACCTGCAACAGACACGTTATTACATCTGCAGTACTTGCCCCTTCCCGCAGACAAATGAGAATACCTTGCTGTGATACATCAATGAGAAACACGTGTGAGAAATTATGAAATGAGTGCTTATGCTGATAATGATGAAAGTCCAGGAAAAAGCTTATACTCACTTGCTCAGTTCTTGCCAATCCTTGGCAGAAGATCTCCATGCAGATGAAGTAAAAGTCATCATCATTCAAATACCGCATTGTCATCAATGACAACTTCGGCATTTGACTTTTAAAATTCAAGCAACCAATTCTGATGGGCCACAGTTCTCTGCCTGATACAAATCTCGCTTAGTGGCAATATCTAATGCCAAGCAACTCAAACCAAAGCAATTAAAGCACTGAATAATGCCGCAGTATATGCCTCACCTCTGCTCCACAAAAAGTCAATTCCTTCCTCTTTACTAACTTCTGCGGGTGAAGGCACAAATCCAAACTGGATATACGTATTTATTATGATCTCAAGCCTACCCTGTACACAAACTTGAAAAAATCAGGTGCTAGATTGCCAAGCAGAAATCATATTTGCGCAATTACCTTCATTCAGCAACAAAAACAGACTGCGAAAGATAGCTGGTTATTAGGTGATCCTACATGAGAGCAAGCTGTCTTAGAGGCCAAAATCTCTCTATCACCCCCACAGCCAACACCCCCCCCCCCACCCCGGCTCGTCCCCTTCCCTCCGACAAGCACATACCCAAAATGCCTACAGAACCTACAACTGATAGAAGAAGGGGTCGGGACCACATAAAAAAGGACAGTCGTTTGATGCATGACCAACAAAGAGATCAACAAACAAGCAAAAGCATATTCGATATCATGATAGAGGAGATGTGCCAAGTATATCAGTTTTTCTTAAGATTCATGATCTGCAAAAATTTGAATATCGGCAGGGGACCTTAGCAAATGAAGCGTATAATTCAAAAGAAGAATTCGTATTCAGAATATTCCATAATATGAATGCAAGGCAAACCTTAGTTAATGTTTGCAGATGCACATGCTTTAACCCTTGATAAATTCCAAAAAGGTCAATCGCGGTGAAGATTGGGTACACAACGAAGGGTAAACCTGCTTGCAATCTTTCACATAATCCAGAAGTCAGTAAAACAGAAGTGTACTATCTGGTCATCAATTTAGAAATAAAATTCATATATGTATCATCTTTGTTTCATCCCTTCCAACACATTTAAAAGCAGACAGGCAGCAGACTAACATTTAAAAAGAAAAATTGCAGACTATGGGCATCTATCCACTTATTAGGATTCAAAATATATTTACGCGTGTTTACTATGGAGCTAATTCTAGAATGAAACCATGGAGAGACTCAATTACATGATCAACAGCTTAAAATTTAGCATGTGAAAAGAACAAACCTCTGATTGTTTTTTAACACAATGTTCAAAGCTCCAGCCAGCATGAGACCCAGATTATCAAAGCAAACAGCTTGAATCTGATATACGAACCAAGAAAGAAACATATATAATGATCAAAAACATAAAATGAGCTAAGGAAAAGTATAACGAACCTGTGCCTTTGCAGAAACTTCACCAATGTTATCTGCTAATGCAAAGCTTCGATGAACTGCAGACTGCTAACAAAAAACAGAATATTCAGAACTTTAAATGAGAACTAACCCCAACTATATCATTTATCAAAACACCCAGATACGTAATAGTCTCTGACCTCTCAGAAAGACGACTTTTGAAATATGTACGCAGGTAAATAAAGTCAAATATGAAAGAAAACATTTCATAAGGAAAACTGCATATTTTTTATGCTCGTTGTAGGCAGTAGGCACAAAAGCTGCACAGTAAGCAATTTCATATTTGCTTGAAACAAGTGGGGAACTTATTTGAACATTTTATGCAGAGCTGTTTTATGTCTTCTACTTTTTACTTGCAGAAGGCATTTACGGTCAAACCTTTCGCTATCACGTCACATAAGAAATGTTAGAATAAAAGGAAAAACAAGGTAGCACATATTTACGTGGGTAAAATGATTAATGGCGGCTTGAACTTACGCCAGTTGCGAGGTAGCATGCAAGGCTTATTTGCTTAGCAATGTTGGCTATAGATGCAAGAAGCAGGAAGTACTGGGGAAATGCAGGTGTCAGCAGCTCAACTCCAATGCTCAAACTGAACATCACGGATGTCGTGAACCTAACTCTCTTCAATGAAACAAAAATAACAAGTAAATCTTTTATCAAAAGATAGGACATACACTCCAATGCACATACTCTGCATGTCTATTATGCAAGTCCTGCAATTACCAATCCGTCAGCTGATGAAGCTGTATTTTAATAACATTTTTTTTGATAAGTAATTTTAATAACATTATCTTGTCCAAAACACAAAAAACAGTGCGGCGGTTGGTAATTGAGTGCCCTGAATATCAATGAGCTGAATAGCTGCAGAGTGTACTCAACCAACATTTTTAAGGGAGGAGAGCCATACCTTGAGATTAGTATCAAAAGCAGATGCTAAGCTAGCAGTGTAGATGCACCTGCTTAGTCGCCCTAGCCCATCCTTCAAAACCCAATTTAAGGCAGCCGCTGATGGAAGTGAACGAGAGTACCCGATTCCAATCGCCCTAAACATTGCCTAATATTAACCCATTCACCCAATAAAACTTAACACATCAACAAACTCTAACACCAGAGAAAATTCTGTGAATTGAAAAGAAATTAAATGCTAAAGAGATATGCAAAGTCCATGCATAATACAATATAGGATAAGATTATCTATCCGCTGTTTCCTGAACTCTTAGGTGAATCCTCTAAACTAAACAATCTTATGGTTACATATGGAAGATGAAACATTGACGCCCACACATATATTTGTACGAGAATGACAAGATGCAAACCCCTTCAATTGGACACCATGTTGTATCGCCAAATGAAAAGTGATGTCGTCAAGTATTGCAAATTACTGACGACACTCGAATAAAGAATGGGTTTTGAGCCATAAATCATCAATCTTTGTCCAAATTGAGATATAAGGGGACCAATTTCTTTCCTTTTCCCTTTTTCTGAGAAAAAATAAATTAGAAGAACCATAGGCAATGAGTGAACTTTCAGTACCTTCATATATATACTCTACAAGAATCTTAAGAGAGAAAACTACAAACATTGGTACCCCTGAGTTTTGGGTTTAATCCACTCGCTACCCATATTATTCAGGAAATTACATTGACCTCCCTTGACATTAGGGTCCGTGTCTCACAAACCCCCTCTTGTCGTCTTGACGTCAAATGTCGCTGCTAAAATTTAATGAAAACCTGAAAATACCCCTCATTTACCCACACCCACATGCGCACACACAAGGGACACAAATGTGCACACCTACAAAGTCTCCGCTTGGTGTATGAACGAAAGAATTTTACCTATCAATTTGCAACAAATCGAAGGGACAAAAATCATGAAACAAAGGGAGTTGAAAAACAAGAAGAATTTTTTTTACCTGGGTAGCAAGAACTTGAAGTGCAGAGCTGAAAACTCTATGCAATAACTTCCATTTCACATATTCCAAGTAATTCCCACTAGTTTCCCTTGGAAGGAAGAAATTCCTAACACCCGAACCACACATTCTAACCAATCTTCGATACCCATCTCCAAATTCATCGAGACGGAACGAAGAGAAAGAAAATGGGCTGCCATCGATTGAGACCAGCTTTATATCATTGCCATCCCACAAGTACTGAGAAACGCCACCAGACTGGCGGATTACCACCGGGAGGCGCGTGGGGGTCAATGGACACTCGTTTTTGTTGAGTTCCTGTTCTTGGAATTGGTAGTTTAGTGAGGTGTTTGAAGAGATTGAGACGGGTCGGGGTTCAAGAGAGGATTTAAGGGGTTTAATAGAGTGGGTTTTGTGGGGAGGCCATGGATGGTGGAAGTGGGGACTTGAAGGGGTTATGTACGAGGTAGATTGCATGAGAATTGAAAAGGAACTCCGAAAGATATGGGTGTACTAGTATAGCGGGGGATTTGGTAGCGTAGTTGTATCTTTGTTTGCGGGATTTCGGATACTTCATGCTAGGGTTTAAGGAAGCCAAGCCTCTCTGGTGTTCAAACATTAATAAAGCATAAAAGTGTGGCCCAGTGCGAAAGTAAACATCAATTAACAAAGGATAAACCTATTATTTTTTTTTGATGAACTAAAAAAAGGATAAACCTATGGTTCAACATGTGTTACGCTTTTAATTAGTCATCTTTAGGTTGTAATGAAATAATTAACATGTACCATTACGTGAATATGTTATTTGTAAGATTAGTTATATTTCAAAGAAAGTGGAGTACTTCCTTTTGGTGATTTGGGATTTTTGTAAATGAGAATATTTACCATGTCAAATGATAAATAAAAATGTGTATCACAATTACTATGATATTTATCCTGATCCTTACCATAAACTAATATCAAGATGTACTTATTACTATATGTGTCATTTCATTGCTATCGTAGAGTTCCTAACTCGCTGTACAAATAAGGAGAGAAAAAGAAAACTACAGGTAAATACAGATTCTGCAATTAAAGAAGGAACAACATATCATATACCACGTCAGGCAAGACACCAATCATGAAAATTTAGTCATGGTTACAACTTTCCTATGTGCAATAATGACAGATTCTGGAAAGAGTCGAGTTAAACCTTTATGCAATTCAAAAGTATGAAATCTAAGAGAAAAATGAAAGATGCCGTCATTTCTATATTCAAGTTAATATCTCGTCCTTTGTATTTATCTTGCTTCACATGTCAACGTTTCCTTAATAGAGATGGCAATTTGATTCATAACCGGTGGATATCCAATTCTTCCCCATCTTATCTTTGACTTTGAACGGATTATGAGGCGGGTTTGGTACTTAAATTTAAAATTTGCATTAGATTCGAGTCTAGCTGGTTTTAAGGAAGTATGCCTGCCCCGGTACTTGACCCTACTCGCTATTCCATACCCGCCTTGCATATTGGTTTATTTATTTGTTATGATCCTAATTAACACTAATTCAGAATATAAGCTTAGATCTCTTCTGTTTTATCTTGTTCATATGAATTATACACATCTTTCTATGCTACACCACCTCCACCTGATCACTTCCACTTCTCCACCTCACCAAACCCTAACTGCAACTACTCACCCTTTGTTCTTTCTCTGCGCTGCACCACCTCCACCTGACCACTTTCACTCATCCATCGTGCAATAAACCACACTAGAATTACGCTGCCATCATCCACAGCGCCAATAATTGGCTACAAACCGACAAGCCACTCGTTCAATTCACACCACCATTGCATCGCCATCATCACGATGCCAAACACTGATAGCAAACCAGCACGCTACCGCTCAAGTCGAGCGACACCTGATTTTTTTTTTAATAGTCCATCGGATCGGGAATAGTATTCCCATCCCTTGATACGATGGCGGCCAGAGAGTCACAAATTTGGGCTATTTGGGCGGATATGGATCTCGCATCTTATTCGTCCCTGTTGCCATCCTCGTTTCTTAATTGTCCTTTCATTAACATGTACTAGGAGTCCAAGTAGCATGTATCATGTCGTCACAGTGAAATAATATGTACCGTTCTTGTCACAATAAAGTAACATGAACCATTAGCATATGATGCACAATGTATAAAGCTTGTAAGCTCCTGTAGAAAATAACCCTTGGATCGTTGAATTACTTTCATCACTTACCAGCTCAATTGTAGAGATATCCATCAATAAGGACCATTGCTTGGATTCCTGGATTAAACTTTATGTTCCAATAGACTGTTAAGTTTTGGGCAATGGCTAAAAAATAAGTTTGAAAATTATGAAGAAATTCAACTATCAAGTTCTGAACAACAATGGCTCAACTGATGGGCGCATGAGGCACTCTATAGATACCATGACAGCTAAACTAGCCCTAGCCCTCTGGTGAAAATTTAACTCCAAACCATTACAAGAAAGCTATCATCTTATAGGCTGAGAGCTGAATGCCATTTCAAGGGTTGCAAGCTCATAATACAGTACTACCCACTGAACTTTTCTTCTGTATGTAGTCCTCCTAATTTTGAACAGATCATCCGATCTAGGAAGCAATCTCCAAATCGGTAAAGCTAGTGGACGGCTGTGATCACTTAGTGGGTCAAAGTTCTCATCAAGCCCAATTTTGAGCTTAAAATTCAATTACCCAAGACAAGTGATCAGGTTCCAAATTGAGCTAGCAACCAAAGCAAAAGGCCTCAATAATTGGTGGATTTTAGACACGGTTATGGGAACTTTTAGCAGAACTGTGATATTTAGTAACAAATTCACTAATGCACAAACTGTAAAAGACAGAAAGAACATATATAGCAATGGCTATGCAATTATAGCTGGCTGCAGAATGTAGACTTCTTTAGTACTACCCGGCTGTGGTTCTGATGCATTTACAGGGAGTACATATCATACGCCCACAATCATCTTGAAGCATGTGACTAGTGAACAAAATACAGCGCAAGAAGATTGTAGGAACTCCCACAACCTGAGAAGTCACAACAAACTGATTTTAGACTCTGCTCTGAGATCAGGTAAGCGACACAAACACCCATTTCCCTTCTCTTCCTTGCTGCATAACCATAACTTGGTGGTGGAAGCAAAGAGTGATAAGGAGGTCGAGGTTCAGAATGGCGCCGAGTTCTGAGGATGCTTTAACATTGGCGAAGCACAAGTACTGGAATGAATTCCAACCCGACAGGCATCACTTCTTTAAGATAATGGTTCGCGATTTTAGGCATCAACTGGTGAGTATGTAACGGTTTGATCATCAAATGTTGTCTCGAAAATAGATTTTTGTAGTAATTCCTTGGTCTTTTCGTTTGTCTGATTTTGTCTTGCGGAGGATTCCGAAGAAGTTCACAATGCATTTCAAGGAAGAATTGTCAAGCAGGATCCTTCTTAAAGGTCCAAGTGGGAACAAGTGGCCGGTGGAACTAACAAGAGAGGAGGATGATGTCTTCTTCCAAAATGGCTGGGGAGGATTCGTCGTAGATCATGGTTTGGAAGAAACTGACTTTCTAGTTTTTCGCTACAACGGGAGTTCGTCCTTCAGTGTCTTGATTTTTGATGCAAGCGGATGCGAAAGAGAGGCTTCACACTTTGTGAAAAACCGAAAGGAACAATGTTCGTACGATGACCGTGTCACAGAAGAGAGAGAGAAGGATGATTCCGTAGAAGTAATATGCTTGGATGAAGATGCAAAAGATAGCCGGCAAGAAGAAAAGCACAAGGAGCAGCGAGGAGGAAAAAGGACCAATTTCAGTATGAAAAGGAACAAGAACCTGGAATCATCCATGGCGCAGAACAAAATTTATGGGCCTAAATGCCACAAAGGGAAGCCTCGCACGAACGGGATGGCTGTATGCAATATTAACATGAATGGGGTAACAAAGGGAAGAGAGGTGCAAACCAAGAAACTTGTCGATTCAAGGCACGGGTTTACTATAAAGGGGAAGTATATGGAAAATGGCTCTATGTATGTTCTGAATGAAGCTAAGCGACATCCTGTTCAGGAAATGATTAAGAAGGAACTGAAACACAAAACTCGATCCGGTGGCAAACATGTTAAATTCCATTTGGCGAAGCCTGACAACAATAAAAAAAAGAAGGAAAATTGCTAGATCATTTTCATCCCTTCCAAACAAATCACAAGGGAAATCAAACTGAACATAGACTGCTCACCTGCTTCTTTGTGAAAATCAAAGACAGAACCTGGTTCTTGTCTACCTGCACTTACACTTCATATGATTTGAATTTTTCATCCACTCTATAGTCTAAAAGTGCATTGTTCTTATTCCTACCAACTGTTGTATGATCATACTTTCAGATGCTACTAACAAAGCGAAAGAGCCTATCAGTTGGCTGCTATGATTCATCTCCTGTACCTTCGGTACTGATTACTATGCAACCTACCTACATACAGGGGATTTATGTTGGTATGTCCTCGCACCCTATTTAATTTCTCTGATGTTAGCATTTCTTTGGAGATCTCGTCCTAAGCAACATGTCCCAATCCTTCATCATGCTGCCCCTGCATTTTACATTGAAAGGAAAAAAAAATAAAAAATCGTGACATTAGATTTGAAATGCCACTGCCAAATCAGTCCAAATTCACCCACCCAAATGTAAAATTTCGTTTCCAGTGTAATATAAAGTGAATTTACTGTATGAAGTGTACAATAGCGTCTTCTGAGCAGATAAATGGAGCTTTAGCAAAAGCAAAAGAAAATAAAAAGCGTATGCAGCATCTAGGATTTAAGTCATACACATTGGAACAAAGTCCCTTTGTACTTTTAGCTCCCCAGAATCTCTAATTACCGTCTTACAAGAAGTAATTCTATACTACTTTGTTTATACATGACCAAAACAATATAACTGGCTAGCAAAAATAAAATCCTTAAACAATGGGCAGAAAAATGTCTTTGAGCTTGCTGAGGTGGGACGAGGCATCAGCAAACACATCATCTAAGATCTCTACCTGTATCGTGTCGTGGAGGCACTTGCCCCCTTGACTCGGTCCCGAGTACCCTCCCTACCGAATAATGTATCCGTAGGCAAACCAAGTTTGCTTGATGCCTATGGGTTACTTTATGCGGGGTTCAGACTTCAGTGGTACTGCTTAAGATCTCTGACTTGATGTCCTCGTCTTCGAATTCCACACTTAATAAGACCAGTTATAGGCATGAAGCAGGTTTGATGTGTTTGTTACTTCGTACAATGCCATTTTTCTTGTTTTTATCCTCAGTTAAATAGACGAGGAAAATCAGTCTATTAAGCTCAACACCCACACCCAGTAAGTCAATTGATTAACACATGGATTTGGTAAAATATTACGGAGTTGCTCCCATGTGTTGATAGCATTAGAAGCTACCTTGAAAGCACAAATCGCAAGTGGCGTACCTAATTGAAGGAGTACGAATTCAAGATTCCATTTCCTACAGAGAGTGTTGAGCACTCTGAATTCCTAGATCTTTATGGCGTTAACTGCATCTTATGCACTAGTTGAAAAGCCCGAATTATGGAATGAATTACTAGAAATGGTCTTCTCCTGTCTTTGATGGCCCTGAATGAGAATACGATAGTTGTCTTTGTTCATCATCTGGAGTGTATTGCAGCAAGGCGTTTTGTTGCGACATGCAAACCACGTTAATGTAAAACAAAGCATCTCATGGAGAGAACTGTTGCATCGAATTCTGGTTTAGTGTACTTTTTCTTCTTTCCTTTTAAGGTAAAGGTCATATTAAAACAAGAAATAGGGCAAAGCTAAGGCATCCACCAGCGCTAAGTGACTTATGGTCGGCTGCCAACCAACCACAAACTGATCACCTAACATATATTCCAACTACTCTAAAAAGATAATCAGCACTAAAGCACCTTCAGCTTATTGAAGCAGCTTCCATACCCCATGCATGACAAACTCCCCACCTTTCAGCAGGTCCTGGAGCCTTCCCCCAGGGCATACTTTATCCACTACATTTGTTCAGTAAAAAAGCATAATCTCGTCCAGCAATATGATTTTATTCTGGAAGAAATTGCTATTCCTAGCCCTCAAATAGCATAGATAGCCGCAGAAGAAGTAACACATCTCAGCTTAGCTATACCACTTGATAACTTTGATTCTATGAGTCAGTGCTTGCTCCCACTGGATACAGTGGAGGTGCCTAGATTTAACTGCAGGCATTTCTTGCAAACCTTATTCGAGAAGGTCTATTACAGATTAGGTGCTTCTTAGACTCGGCTGCCCCTCCATAAACACAGGCGCCATCACCCACCACTCCCCTTATGCCTAACTCTGGTTTCAGATTCTTCTCGATGATTCCATATCCCACTAAATCTTCATATAAAGTTGGGAATAAACCAAAAGACTATTATCCTAATTAAATCTTCTATAAAGGTTTTTCGTATGTGAATCCAGACAAGGGAGATATTTTCCAAGAAGCTAAAAGTAAGGAGATCCCCGAAAAGTGACAAAAACTGTCTGGCAAGTGTGGTAACTTTCATAATCCCTAGTGAGCGAGATGGTAAAGAATCCTAACTTAACCTTTTCCTACTTTGCCTCATTTCTTCAACCATGAATTTGACCCTGCCATAATTATCAGTATCCCAGCAAGAATTCACACAGAACTGTAGTTTGTGATCCCAGATCTTGAGAAAGTATACAGAATACAGTAGATTCAGACCTTCCAAAGCTATCTAAACAACATATTGTAGCCCTATTGGGAGGTACAGCTGACTTTTGCTCAAGATACAATCATACACACCAGTACGTGGAGGGAGGACTTACAAGGACTTCAAGCAATTGCTTTCTTTTCAAAATACTCATTAAAATTATGCTTTAGATTTATGTTCTTCCTGAAGCAATCATCAATTTCTATATTAACTCAGGTTCCCGACGGTTATCCTGTTTTCTACATGGTACATGGAGAATCAGAAGTAGCTATCTATTGCCAATGTTTACATCTAATCCATGTTATACCAAGGACGTCATCATTATTAAAGATGATAATTCATGATACATAGTGACAAAGGGTATTAAAAGAGATGCAACAAATTTTCAAGAAGGCGTTTTCAGCCTATGTTTTATTTCAAATAGACAACCGTTCGCGGTCAAAACTCCAATGGAGGCCTTGCTGACACACATCCAGTATCTAATAGAGGCTCTGCAGTATGAACAACTTAAGAGGATTGATGGTAACAACAGTGATTCAGTTGTAAAATTAGAGTAAAAAATAACACCAAATGATCAATTGAAAAAAACCAACTCCACCTTACAGATACCATAGGGGAAGGATAGGGCACCTAAATAGCTGCTTCTATATCATCTCCAAGACCCGCTAATCCTTCAGAATCATTTGCTTCTTGCTCAATCAATTTCACTACGTCAAAGAACCGACGCCTGGACGTTGGCAGCCTCGATATAGTCAGACAAAAACCCTGTAACCTAGATATGATAAGGAATTAGTTTAGAGATATAGATGTCTAAATGAGAATAACATCAGAGAGAAAGATTTGTAAGTGAGACACAAGGAGAAACCAAATTTTGAGCATGATCAAAGCAACAGTTCTAGAACATACTGAAACGCGCGACAAAAATTGGAGGGGACACTGAGATGCATAATGGGAGAAAATGAAAAGGTCCTATTACCAACAAAGTTCTGGACAGATGAAAAACAAACTACACTGTTTTGTTCAGGAAGGAGACAAACGTCCGTGTGGTCCCTGAACCATGAATAACTCGCCATCTTAGTCCCTCAACTATTTTTTTCGCCGCTCATGGAAGTCCCGGTGATTCCTTTAATTTCAAACCGTTTGCCATGCAAGTCCCTCTATTTCCGTCAAATTTTTCTCTTTTGTGCCCCCACGGCAGGTGCACAAAAGTCTTTTACAGCCCTGTCTGTTGCCCTACATTTCCAGCCGCCGCCTCCCTTCCACCAGGGAGACAAGGGAGCTCACCGTCATCCCGCTGCTTTCATCACAGCTGCAGTTGCCGTTCTTCCACAATCACGCCGCCGCCTTCCTTCACCATTCCGTAGTCGAACCCTGATTCTTGCCGACTGTGGCGTCGCCAGTGAGCTCCATGGATCCCAGTGTCAGTGTTGTGGCCTGAGCACCTTCCCTTTCACGTCATACACTGCCCCCCAATTGTCATAAGAATCTCACCGATTCTCTACACCCTCTCGGTTCGTCATATCCCACTGATTAGCGGTGCGATGTTGTTGAGTCAATGGTGACGCTTAAGGTAATGCTATGGTAATGGTGAGAGTCGGTGATTTATGAGAATGCGGTGGTCCCAGTGGTCACTACCGAAAATTAGTACTATCAATGATGCGATGTGGTGGTGGTGGTGGTGTTCAGGTGCAGTGGTGTCAGTGGGTTGCTAAGGTGGCAGCAGCAGTGGTAATGTTGGGTGACAGTATGTGATGGTCTTGACAGTAATTTTGATGGTCGTGTTGGCGGTGGCAAAGGTTACAGCAGCAGTGGTGTTGATGGTGGGGTACTGGGTGAGTAGTAGAGAGTTTTATCTTAAATGGTGGTTGGGCTCCCTTTGTGAGGTGTTGTTTATGATGGTTGTGGCGCGACGTGCCATACTTCAGGTGATAGTGGCGGCACAACATATTTTTGGTGCCGTCGATGAGAGTGGTGGTGGCGAGACTCGAGATGCTGGTGATAGTGGCAAGAGCTGGTGGTGGGGAAGTAAGATCCCGGGGGCGGCGACGAGGGTGGTCCGATTAGGAGACAGTCAAAGGGTGGGAAACAGACGGGCAGGGGATTGTGGAAGTCATTTGTGCCCCTCATGTGGGGTCTACAAATGACTTTTTTTTTACGGAAACGGAGAAAGGACTCAAGGCAAAAGACGTACAGTTGAAGGACTAAAATGGCAAAAAATTAGTTAAAGGACTCAGATGGCTAAACGTATATAGTTCAGGGACCATAGGGACATTTATTGCTTTAGGAAATCTGAAGTGTACAAGTACATTGAAAGTACCTTCTGCTTATACCCTCCAATTGAGCTCTTTTGATCTCATCCTTCGGAGGAGAGCCACCGTTCCGCCAAGATTCAATTCTTGATGTATCACCACTATACAAACAGAGCTTATAGAAATACAACTCTTCAGCTTCTTGTAAGTGAAGACTCTTGATTTGCTCCTTCATGATACACATCGGCTCATATAGCCAGTCAAAAACCCGTCCCTCTGGCCTATTCACACTGGTTATCTCAACATTATCGCCTGCCATAATATGAGGAGCTATTTACTTATGGTTTAATGATAATCAAGAGAAGTGAATGACTGTGTATAATGGCAACAAATAAAAAAAGAATTAATCATGCAATACGAGCAGCCGAGCATAGATAAGAAGCGATGAAATCTATATTTCTTTAACCCAGTAATCAATGGAGAACTGCTTACCATATATCAAACATTGGTAAACTAAGAGAGGGATAACGGGAAAAGGAAACCATAACAAATCAGGTTTAATATAAGATCAAGCAAAGTGATTGGATGTTCTCAGCACGTCTAATCATATAGTGGACAAGGGCACACAATCAACTATGATGACATCAACAGATAATACTTACGCATGATAAATCCAGTAGAACTGCTCTTGATAGAGTAGAGAAAGCATTCAAGAAATGCATATGCAGGAACTCCTATGTTAATTATTTTGTTCTTTGACTGTTTCCATGCATCCAAATCAGCAATTTGAATGGCCCCGTCTTTAAGAAGTTCTATCCCAATGTCCTCGCATGCTTTAATGAAACCATCCCATATCTAGTATTAAAATGAAATTCAACAGTCAGCATCTATGCGGAGGTAATCAAAAAGGAGGATTCCCTTTTCTTCTTTTTGATTGTTAACTCATATTGTTGAGATCAATGAAGTTTGATTTAAAACCTGAGAAGTTTGAATAATTGAGTGGCACCTAGCAAATCACTGCAGGTAAGGCAATTCCAACGCCCCCCCCCCCCCCCCCCGCGCAAGCGCGCGCGTGCGTGTAAATTATAACAATGATACCGATGACACAAAATTGTTGTACGAAAATACAATGAGAAGGGGGGAGAGAGAGTCAGAGTCTTGAACTAGCTGTACCAACTTGCTACCTCATCTACAAAATAAAAATTTGAAAAAAATTAGAGAAACCTTCACGGAAATAATTAAAAGTGAAATGTAGATTCCCTCTTGCAAAGCTCTATTTTAGAGTTCTACGGAAACAACAGGCAAAATCAGAAATGTACCTGCATTCTTAAACTTCAGGGGATTTTTTGTTTAGAGTTGTACAAGAAACATCTGGCCGATCAGGAAGCTACCTTTATTCTTAAAACTTCCAATGAAGCACAACGACATAGGCACAGTTGTTCATACAAACATTCAACTTTGATGATACAATAGACCATCTCTCTCTACGTGAAACTTAAATTTGTTGGGGAGCCTCGGTATTATTTTTCTTACCACTGCAGCCGTCAGTGTCTGCATTTTTGCGGAAGGTGCTCTTATCAAAGGTTCATCAACACGATTGACCTCAAGCTGCTCAAATGTTCCACCTACAGGATGCAATGAAGAACTCGAACCAACTCGCTCACGATATCTAGGTCTGGCTGTCGAGAAGAACCAAAATTATGACACCGTTTGAAGATGCACAATGCAATTTTTATGATCCAAGCACTTGTGCATGTGCTGGCATGGTTCTCACTCATGCAATTGCATGTTGAACAATATAATCACTTGAACAACCTTTTGCATGACAATGAGATGAAACTGTACGGCATTGAGAAAAAACTCTCGGGTAATCAGGGTACATAAAATATGTACCTCGGAAAGCAGGACCCTTCACGCAAGTAAAGTAAGTCATTTGTATACTCATCAAGCACAGACGCAGAAGCAATCACATAGAGTAATCCTCTCTTGATAGAAGATTCCTACGATGCCAAAAAAGTTGCACATAAGCATTACAAGCAAATAATATGCACGTGTCAGAGATAGAAACAGAAAGAGGCTGATATAAAGTTCAGAAAGCAGGGGAATTGTACCTGATACGCAACAACTGCAGCATAACATCCAAAAAGGAAGCTTGACAGAATTCCAGCCACAGTAGCCAAAAGAACCATGAAGGGCCACAACAAAATCCAAAGTCCAGCAAAAGGAATGCAAACAGTTTCCAGGAACGGACCCTCCCTCCCTATAAGATCTTGTACCAACCGATGCCATCCTTTGAAAAGCAATATAGGAGCTTTATACAGAACTATCAGGGAAATTATGGGCACATCAACCAGAATGCCTAGAGTTGCTGCCAAAATGCATCCAGGTATTTGTGTAAGCCTACCAAATGAACAAAAAGGAACTTCAGCAACTAAGATCAAGTTTCTGACATTATTAATGACTCATTAGCGACCACCAAAAAATGTATATAGGCTAGCTCAAAGAACATGTGAGACCGGGTTCAAAGAGGTGATTAAAGGGTTATTTTGAGGGTATAAAGCCTAGATCAAAAGTCAAATCATACTTTATCCATTTGGCTTTATAATTGTCTATATGATCAATATAATGATATCGATCATGCAGATATAGAAAATATATTCACTTAGTAATCCCACCTTTACATTTATCCTGTTTCTGAACTCTCACTAAAGAAATTTAACTGCTTACATATATAGCTCGTACAGATTGATCATTTGGAAGATACTTTAGGGCAACCACAGAATCAGGACCACCAAAGAGTTACTACAATATATTCTTCAAACCAATACTTGTAACATGATTTGAAGTTCAGAATCTAGCTTAGTCAAGCAAGGGTTTACAGATCAAGGATAAACGCTGAAGAAAGTCACGCGGAAGAATTAAACAAACAGAGCTACTAACATGAACAACATGAAAAAGCCAACAACACAAGCAAAATGCATTACAAGATCGCAAAATGAAGCACAAAGAGACTTGTACTTTAGTTCAATGGGCTCCTCCCCCTTTGATTCGAGCAAACCATCCATAACAGAGAAGTATGAGTGAAAGGAAAAATCAGCAAAATCGCGCACAATAGTGCATGCACCCCAAACATTGCTCCAAGTGCCCTCCTATATGTTTACAATCTGATGCTGTGAGTAATCTCAAACGTGTACCATCAAATCTAGACAGTCATAGCCATATAGTTAAAAAGTTACCGTCAAGCATCTAATCAATCTCATATAAACAGGAACATCCTCTAGGCTGATTGCTCTGAATGTATCCATTACGGGCCAAACAAAGCCGTATCCAATACCCGTAAACGCACTTCCAACGACTCCGACGGCAGTCCACAGTGCTATTGGTATTGGAGATAGTATAATCAAGAGGCCTTTCATGTATGGACCAAATTTCTTTGTCCTGTCCCAGTTAAAGAACCATATTACATACAAAGACCTGTTCTAAGTTAATACAAGAGGCTAACCTCTTAATTTGCTCAATTGCGACAAAGAAACAATGCTCATGAAGAAATAATAGAGACAATCCTGACCTCACAATACAGCAGATACTCCAAAAAAGATGAAGGGGCAGTAACCCAATAACAACGCCAATGTCTCCAACGGCAATTACAAGGAGTACAAAGGGACTGAATATAGCACCTGCATACATGTATTCCATCAAAATTCAGTTCATAGTCAACCCACATAATCATCAATCTCGCACACACGCAAACACTGAATAGGGAGATACCTTTGATAACACCCAGAACAAATAGGAAGAGGAAAATGGGTATGAAGAAAACAAAGTAGCAGATGTAACTTAAGATTCCCGCTGGAACTTCCATTTGCAACTGATCCGTTAAACCGTTGAGCTTCGCTTCAGTTCTGAGCTAGTCAGAGCTAGGGTCCCTGTTATCACATTATTCACTTCGCACAGTATGTGTGTCACGTGGAGTTATAAATGCTAACCCAGAGGGAGAAAGGCTTATGATGAATATGCAGTTGATTAAGGGTCCTGGTCTCTTGAGTGAGATCTCCGTTTATTGGATCATCATTATTGGGGAGAAGAATACGGGAGCGTGCCCATATTTACCAAGTCCAAGAGAATTCAATTGCTCGAGAAATATTCTGTCAAGAACTGTTTTTGGGCTATTTAAGACAAATTCCAAACCTTTGACCCTTGTTTAAACTAAACTTTGGCCTCAGTTGGTTTAACTAATTAGCACTACGGTCGATCATGATTATATCGATATGACTACTGATATTTCTAAACTACTCTGCAAGAATCATATGTTATTTAAATTATGTTTATATAATAGTAAATAAAAAATATTATCATTTCTTAAGACAATGCCAAAAAGGCCATCGTATTTTTTTTTCAAATGTGCAGTACATTTCCTCTAACCGGTGAGTCAACCAGAATATCTCAATTTTGCCTTTACTTATGCTCTCAAACCAAAGATTTTTGTGCTTAGTATTACATATACTTCTTGATCCCGTTTGAATAAAAGAAAAAAAAAATTAGTAGCTCGCCTTATTATAACAACGGGTGCTACCAGCGACAGTTTCTACCGTATAACTCCTTAATTTTCAAAAAATGAAGTTCATCAAAGTATTATGTGCCTCTTCTTGGAGCCTCAGTGGTAGGTGCCTGAGTGTTGGTTGCCTTTGTACGGATCTTGGTCAATTGAAAAAGGCTTGGACATGGTAGACGGGTAAGTAGGCCTAAATTTTCACAATAAAGTTAGTCGACCTCCCTACAAAGCACATTGTCTATAAAATGGTTGATTGTTTGAACCTGTCATTACGTATTCACAGGATTTAGCACGACCACTGACCTAGAACTTTTATTATTTATTTACAGGATTTAGCACATAGTCACTGACCTAGAATATAAACAGAAAATATGGCAATGAATCACTAATTTCCTTTCTCATTTTCTGTTTACATTTTTTTTACATGTTCTCAACGCACTATTTGTGCGTGCATGTGGCTGTTTTAGAAGAAAAAAAAGTATTTTTATGGAAACTTTTATGCTAATATTATGCGGTAAATGTTCTCAAAATGCTTGTAATAAATCAAGCATGTATTCACTTTTATGCATATGTTTTATAAAGGTCGTGCGGTGGTGGTAGGTGGTGGAGAAAATGGGATGGGTTGGTGGTAAGTGTTGTTGATGGTAATGGTGCAAACAAGGGATGGTGGATATTGACGATGGTTGGGGTGGCAGACGATGCGTGGGTGGTGACAGTGGAGGGATGGGTAGTGCGGTGGATGTGGCCGCGGCAGTAATGGTGATGAAAACGAATGAGGTTGTTGTAGGCAGTGCCAGATAAAAACAATATATAAGTCTGATATCTATTATTTTTTCAGAGAATTGTATTACCAAAAGTTGTCTGCTTTTAGCTGAAAAATACCAAAAATACCTCAAATGTGTTCATCACGTCTTGTATTATGCAAATTTATGTATAAAATGGTGACATGTCACATCAAACAATTAAAAAAGAAAAAAGAGAGGATAAGAAGAAAAGAGATACAAGTGAGTATTTTTAATGGCGGCTAACGCTTCTAAAAAGACTATACTCCTAATCTCACATTTCGCAATACCATCATCTCGCTTTCAAGGCTTCGAAGTATATGACAAATTCTAAAATGGGATAATTGTAAAAAAAGCCCTTGTGATTTGGAGCAGTTGCAAAAAGATCCATGTTGTTAAAAAAATTGCAATAAGACATATGTGGTGCTAATTTTGTAAGTTAACGGAGCATGATATTTACTTACTTAAAAGATTCATTTGATATATTTTAATATATTAAAAAGACTAAATTACCTTCCTTTTTTTTTTTCCTTCCTCTCTCACCCAAATCCCATTTTCTTCTCTAATCTAAGCAAATCCTAACCCTAGCCACCACCCTCACTAACGAAATCTCTAGCCGCACCTAACTCAGCCCCATCTACTACCACCACCTCCAATTTCGGCCACCGCCCAGCCCCGTATACCTACAATGCCGCCAACCCCGAAAATCCATCAGGACCTCTCTACTGCCACCGCTAGCGCCTTCCTTAACCGAAGACAAGTGCGACGCTACCACCTATCCCTTCCACCCACCGCGAACTCCGTCGCCATCCCTGCCATCATCCACAACCTCTTGAATCGCCTCTAGCCTCGCCATCAACCCCACCCACTTGAACCACCATCAATCCTAGCCAATTATGCCACCATCAACCCTAGCCAATTGTGCCTCCACCAGCCTCGCCATCAATCCTAGCCAATTTGCATCGTCCACCTACCTGATTCACAGACCACAAGCCTCGAGCTTCCAAAACCAAGACCATTGAAAAAAAAAACTAGATCTACAGTTAGGGTTCTGAACAAAGCCCTGCAGGCGTTGTCGCCGCCACTAGCCCTGTCCACCACCATGAACCTGCATCGCCGCCTGCCTGCCCCACCGTCAACCCCATCCACTTGCGCCATGCACCACCATCTTGATCAGCCACCAATAACTTAGCTCAGCCCCCGGCCTCCTGCCCAGTACCAACATCATTCATATAAAAAAAACCTAAATCTATAATTACGGTTTACATAGAGGGGCAAATTCAACATTTTTATAATTCTAATTGGGGAATTGACGAGTGCGACGCATTTGTTAGCTCAGGTGTCTTCTTACAACTTTTATAACAACATGGGTCTTTTTTGCAACTACCCCAAAACACAAGATATTTTATGCAATTATCCATTCTAAAAACAGGAGAATATTCATTCAATTTTCTCTAATTTTTTTTACTCTGTTGTTCATTTGAACATCAATTGTCAAAAACTCAAAATTAGGAGCCATTACCTCAAAATATCACGGTTGGGGTTTATAAAACAAATATGGAAGACGAAAACCGAAGCAAAACACACTACCATGAAAGGCTAGAGTTCCTCTCTAAGGTTTTTTCTTGGGTTAGTTTTTGTTAGACAGAGCAACTTTTCATTTTCCTGACTTCTGTTCTGTTTGACAACACTTTTTTTTTTATTTTCAATTTCCAAGAAAAAAAAAAACTGAAGAGCAGTTTAATTTTTTTTTATAAAAATAAATGGGTGTTTGATAATTCAGTTTTTATTTTGAGTTTTTTTTTGTGGTGGTGGTGGGGCGTGGCGGTGGCCGACGGTGGCTGGTGGCTGCCGGTGGTGTTCGCCTGAGGTTGTTGCCGGCGGGTGGTGGTCGCCGGCCGTCGGTTGCTGCCGGCGGTGATGGTGGTCTAGAAAAAAAAAACTAAACTAAAAAAAAAACTCATTTGGAGTTTTTTTTTGTTTCATCTTCAGTTTTAAAACTAATTTTTTAAACTGAAGAAGAAAAAATGGTTATTAAACGCGTTTATTTTTTTCAGTTTTCAAAACGGTAAAAAAAGTCCTGTCAAACGGGGCCTTCGTTTGGATCCGGCCATTTGTGAAATACGGGCATGATGTGGACCGCATATTTCACATAAAACTAGCTCTGATGTCTAACCCTATTTACAAAATGGATAGAATTCGTCAAACTAGTCTGCTTTTAGAGTGATTATAAACTGGCTTTCGGTACGGTACATAACTTTGGCAAAGGCATTTTGTTTTTAACAATAGATTTAATTTGTTGTAGGGGTCAACTTAGTGAAACCAATCCAGTAAGTTTCACTCATCCGTCTAAGTCGACAGTAATGAAATAGTCAAATAAAAGAACTGATCTTATTGACTATTTGAAAAGTCGAATTTTCAAGTCCATCTGTTCACCTTGAAATATGCTGACTTGGTCTATATCAAGAACCAAGCCAATCAAACGAGATACGTATTCACAATTCTTATATCTAGCCAACCTAACTTTACTTACTTTAATCATCGTTCTCTTTTCACTTTTTTGTTCCAAGTTCTTAAAACACGTCACAAGATACAAATAGTTGCAAAGTCCAGTAGCAAGTTAAAAGGCTCTAAAGGACAAAAAATTATTAGAGACAAAAACCTATCAATATGTCTTTAACGACTCACTCAACCGTGAACATCGAATCGTCGTTTAACTCAAATAATTTAAGTCCACTTCGTTTTTATTTTTAAAGTGACAGGATTCATTTCATTATGTATTTAACCTCAAAACGTAACCAATCGGCTTGCGCTCCCCTCTGTCTTTTTGTACTTATATATGCGTTGAGGTCTCTTGGCCCATTTAACAAAGAACTATGGGCCTATATACAGATATCGAAAGATAAACGAAGAAAACCCCCTAAATCAGACAGCCCTAAAGCGGTTCGCCATTGTTGCATTACAGGCGCCGCCCGCTCTCTCTGTCACCATTTTCCGGTAAGATTCATCGCCTGCCTTATCTTAGCAAGTCGTTGGTTAACTACAGTCGTTTTGTTACTGCCATTTGAACGTTCGAGTCTACATATGTAACTGAAGCCGTTTTATCAAAACCCTAAGCTTCAGGACGGAAGTGTTTGTACCTTTATCGCAACGGAATTTATCGAAACCCTGGAAGTGTCTTTAACCGGCATGCTCGCTTACATGCTCTTCTTATTAGCTTTTACAGCTTGAAAATACACTCTGCAGTTGAGTTCTGAATCCAATTTTTGCAGCGAGTTGTTAATTGCTATAAAACATCAGGTTTTTCGTTGCATACTTTTAGTTTAGATGCCTCTCTGAATCATGGCATTTGATTTAGCTATCACAATGCCAGAATCAGTACATTGTTTTCCCACTTCATATGTTAATTTTCTCTGTCAGTGGTGTACATTTTGATCGTTCCAGTTTTCTGTGTAAATTGTATTTTAATGCTTGGAGTTAAAAAGCTTCCTTGGTTTATAATTTTGTATGTTTAGGGGGATAGACTCGCATCAATTTAGTAGAGAACGAGTACAAGACTCGTGGCCTTCTGACTATGTTGTACCCTTTTATCCTGTTTTATAGAAGTGCAGGTTCAAGTTATCCTATATGAGGTTCCCTTGCTTCAATTATGCAGTGCTCTCTCTCTACAAATGATAAGGTTAGGTGGATATTGCATTTGTGGCTTCATGGCTTTGGTCTATGCTGGTTTTTAGGAAGTTTGAGCACAATGAAATGAATCAAAGATAAGGAAGCATATCGAACTGAAGGTAGTCATGTAGTGACAAACCCATTGCATCCATTGACTCATTATTCAAGGCACTTCATTTATGGTAAATACTGGTTTAGAGATTTGACTTCAACAGTTCAGTATTTTCACCCATATTCCCTTTGATTGGTTTCTTCTTAGTTGAAGTGCTCATTTACCTCGCAATTTAGTAGTTTGTGTTGGCTATATGCACGCGTAATGTCAGCACAGTAGAGGCTTATAGCAGACAACTGTACTAGGGTCTCTTGTTCTCTCTCTAATAAATGTCTAATATGCTCCGGTAGTTTATAGAGTCTTCGTCCTCTACTTCAGTGCTCTGGTTTGGTGGTTTCTATGTGCCGTCTGCTCTTTTGCCACTTCTCCATCATCTCGGTTTTATTGAGCCGGTGGTGTTGGGTGCTGCCCTTTGATGGCATTGGATGGTGGAACTACAGCCAACCATGGTGGGCTTTTCAGTTAGGTGGTTGCAAATCTCTTTGGTGTCGGATGGGGATATTGTAGAGATTGGCAGTGGTTGGTCTGAAATGGTGGTTTGTAGGCCTGGAGCAATACTAGATCAGCTCAGATGTACCATTCTTATGTAGCAGGCCCTGTTCTTTCTTTGATGGAGGAGTGCTATTTGTAGTTTTTTTGCTCCAGATGTATTCTTTGTATTGAAGTTCATATTCTAGTTTATGTAACCTATTACCGGTTTCCTCTTGCAGCTTCATTGATTTTATTTCAATTCCAACCCTTTTTGCATATGGTGGGAAGTTATGATTATGTCTAATAATGCAGGACTGATAACTGGTTCGCAATCGTATGATGGAGAACAGACAAGATCGAGACATCGATGATGATTTTAGTGAACTTTACAAGGAATATACTGGCCCTCCAGGATCTAATGCAACCATACCAGAAGATGGGGCAACAACAAAGAAACGGTCTCGTGCTGGTTCTCTTGAAAAAGAGGAACCTCGAGACCCAAATGCTGTTCCGACTGACTTTACTAGCCGAGAAGCTAAAGTTTGGGAGGCTAAATCTAAAGCTACTGAGAGGAACTGGAAGAAAAGGACTGAAGAAGAAATGATTTGTAAATTATGTGGAGAATCAGGCCACTTTACACAGGTATAGTTTAGTTCTAGAAAGGCATTTTTGTGGTCAATTGGCCTCTTCGTTTATAATATTTAGTGTTCATATCAATAGCTGCCTCACTTTTCTTCTCAGTAACACTTAATTCAAATAGATGGAATGAACATCCCCCCCCCCCCCCCAAAAAAAAAAAAAAAAAAAATCTAACCCCACCAAAAAGGAAAAAAAAAAAACCAAAAATGAGGGAAGTAATAATGTAAATGGAAGAATAAGCAATGTGTATTGTGGTTGGGGGTATGGACTAGATATCTGAATTGTATAAAGATCATGCTCTTGTTTTCCTTCTTTCTATGGCGTTGTTGCAAGACAGTCTGAGTTACTCCAGAAATCTGCTATATGAGATGTCTACTAGAATTCTTCGCAGGGTTTTGACTTGTCATAATCACAGAGTTTCTGTTAAACTTCATCAAGGTCACAGTCTTCTTCTTTTGATTTCATGTTCTCAATTGTAAAGTTATATGACTATTTGTGATATTGTACGAGGTAGCACATACTTGTTGGTGGTGTTTCAATTTTTTTAAACATATGTTCATTGCATATGGATTTTGAAAAGTTCCAAGAAGATTATGGACATCATCTTTTTTTCTTGTCTTTTTTTTCCTGCCATATCAGGTAGTCATTTGAAATTCTGAATTTTTGTGCATCTATTCTTTGTTGTTTGGATATGCTCTTTGGTATGGTTATAGGGTTGTCCATCTACTCTTGGAGCTAATCGCAAATCTCAAGATTTTTTTGAAAGAGTGCCTGCAAGAGATAAACATGTGAAAGCGCTTTTCTCGGAAAAGATGGTAAGCAAGATAGAGAAGGATATAGGCTGCAAAATAAAAATGGAGGAGAAATTTATTATTGTCAGTGGCAAGGATAAGATGATCTTGGCCAAAGGTGTGGATGCTGTTTGTAAAGTTAAAGAGGAGGGCAACGCTAAGGGTGGTTCTACTTCTCACACAACAAGATCCTGGTCGCCTGATCGGAGAAGCCCTGTTGGCTCTAGGCTTGGGCGTTCTGATTCACAGAGGTCTATTTCCAGTCCACAGAACGTATCGCAGCTCCAACAGAGGTTTGGCAGACAAGATAAGGTTGTGGAAGACCGTGTTCGTGAGGATTTGCAAAAGTTGTTGAGAGGTTCCCCACAAGGTAGGGACAGCATAGGATATATTTACGGCGTCCATAGAAAGATGGTAATTTGCTCGTTGCATATGAGGCCCCGTATTTTATTCTGAAGTATTTTTAGCTTGTTTTAATTGTTCGTTACTGAATAATGCTGTTTGTTCCTATAATTTGTGTTTGCAGCAAGAGGTAAGTTCTTACGTTCAAGCATTATGTGTTCGATTCTGAAGTTGTGGGTGGGTCTGATTTGAACGGATTGTCTCCAAAACGAAATTATTTACTGAAAGTATATCAGACTTGATGGGTTCGCTTTGAGATAGTATAGCATGTCTAGTAAGCTGCCGTCGTGCTAGCCATCTTGATTGGAAGTGCTTAACACACTCTACCTTTGGTGAAGCTTACGGTAATGATGGAGCCAGAGGTCGTCCAAGCCATTCAAAATCTCCAGGCCACCCCACTTACGCTGGCAGTTCTTACAATTTATATGATGGTCATAGTCAGAACGGGGGGGTTTACAGGACAGATGGTTGGGATAGTGAGCGACGAGGACCCGATGTTCAAACGGTTGATAGGGTGGACTTCCCTGCCTTCTCGCAGAGGTTAGAGGAATTAGAGTTGGAATACAAGATGGAGGCTATGGATTTTGCTAAAATTCGTGACAAGGACGAGGATGAAGAGAACTACAAGCATCGTGAGGTATGATTAATGGTTTTCTTGTCATAATTTTGGTTGGATATCGATGGCTTATTTCTTTTCTCATCCAGCTTTTTGACAATGAAAATGCCACAAAATAGCTGAGCTATCATTTTTTTTCTTCTTGGTTTTATCTGCTTTTCTTTTTGCCAAAATGTTTGTCGCTATTATCTTTCTCTGGGCAAACCAAAGTGTTATAGTGCCTTTTCCTCATTTTACTCGCGAATCTGCATCTTCTAACTTTTAGCTACATGAACTAAAGGCTGTCAGAGAGATGCGGGAGAATTACATGAAGAAACTGGCTATGTTAAGGGGAATGCATGCGAAACAATGGGAAGAGTTTCTTCAACTCGATGCCCAAAGGAGGCAACAACAACTGGCACGCCAGCAAATCTCCACTTCAGGATTTGGTGGTTATAAGCAACCTGGTTATTCAGAATATGAGAGCTCTGCAGGCAATCCTCACTATGCTGGACCCAATATAACGATGGATTCAAGGGGCAGGTATCCAAACCCCATGGAAAGTTATCCTTCTTCAAGGTCTCAAGACAATTATGGCGACTTCCAGCGCCAGAGACATGAAGATTTTGGGAGAGCATATAATCGCTACTAAATCAGTAAATTGGAATTAAGGCTTGGTGAGTTGTCTTACTGTTTGGTTAAGCTAATATATCTGAATCCTGTTTCTTTCTTCTTGACTTCGCCTTAATCCTGCTAATTATTGAAGTAGACCCAGTTTTTTAATGGGTTCATGCTTCATAAAAAGTGGTTTGTCAGGGATGTGCAAGAGTGCAGTTTCTTTAAGATTTGTTTTTGTCGAGTTGAATGAAAGCTGTATTTATGGGTGTGCAGAGTTTCTTTTAGCATTTAACAGGGGAAAAAAAAAAAAAGAGGAGTTTCCCTTACCCTAAAACTCCAGTTGTCTGGATTTTCACTTCAAGAAATTTTCATGGTTCAGATATTGGTCGGGCCCAAGGAATGCATAATGGGGCGCCCAGTCTTAGGTAAGTGTTTCCTGGACGTCATAACAGTTACACCATTGATGTTTAGTGGTGCTCCCAATCTAGGTAGGTATGTCACTTGTGGTTCCTGGACATCATGTCGGTAACAGAGGCACAAATTTAACGTTGGGTTTCATGTGCTTCTTTGCATTTGGTGGTTCTGTTTTATCGGAAATATTCGTTGTAATCCAAATTTTAGACATGGCTTGGTTGGTAAATTTCAAAACTTTCCGTTACTGAGGTTGGAGTTTTGCTTGATGTGCTGTGAATTCAAGATTAATAGATAGCAGCAGTTTCCGTTGCCCTTTTTCTTAATCATGAAAGCTTCAGTTAGTAAGGGAGCTGGCCATGAGCTAGAATTTTTAAGTTTTCACTTTGGGGAATTGCTGGGTTACCAAGACGCCTCAAACCGAAGAATCTAAAGCAACTCAACTCATGTCATGTGATAAGCCATAATTAACAAGTTCAAAACAGTGGAGCCTTCTGCACTCTTACCCTCCAAAAGATGTCCCTCTTCACTCCTCCCGACCTTTTTTTTTGTTTCGCATCACTTATGAAGTCTTATACAATCTTGAAAGGCTGGCCGTAATTAATGGCGCTCTTTTAAGTGTTAACGACATATATCGACCATCACTGATGCTGGAGATATATGTAATTATGCTTCCTTTAAATAGATAATTGCACGAATAACAGATTAACTTGGTGGTGCGAAGAATTACATCCGGTATAACATCAGAACGTTGGAGACCTTTTACCCTGATTGTTCTCCCTAGAAGTATCTCTGCTCTTATGAATTGCAGTCTTTTTGATCCTGCTAAGGCCAAGGTCAAGGTAAAATATTTTGCTGGATGTTGGAAGATCTGCGTCATGGGGTTCCGACGCCAGGATATGGAGGAATAGAAGCAAATACAAATAAAACTGGGATCACCACACGAAAGGTATCAGCGATTACTGCCTTAAAATGTGCTTCATCCTCGTTGAAGGTATCATCTGAAGTATCTCCATTGGTGAATTCAGCTTTACTTATTTACCTGGTGCTTTATCATGCATTGTTATGTCCTAGAACAATAAAGTGCTCCTTCATCAATCATCTTAAGAAAACCTTTGAGGCCTCGGTGTCCTTACGCATTTGAGCACAAAGGCTCATGATGAATTTGTAAAACTCATCCCAGACACATCGAGTAGCATCAAGGTCACCCACAACAGCATACCACTGCATATGATCCATAAAGCTGACGCGCGCAACATCCCTCAACTTGCCGAACTGTCTTATGGGTTTCAATAAGGGACAATGCAGAGTCCGGTGAAGGCGCGGATCGTAGTGCATTGGTGACTATGGAGGAGTCTAGAGCACGTTCGTTCAAGGGGGGGGGGGGGGGGGGGGGCGAGGAGCAGCTCAGGAGTATTGGACCGGAGACTAAGTCGAATTGGTTCGATGAGCCGCGCTTGCTGGACGTAGATAGACTCGTTACTTAGATAACTGGCAAAATATAGGCTTTGGAGCATTAAGGTGTTATAAGCTTGAATTGGGTATAAAGGGCAGCCCATGCAGAGGGTAGGTTGACTGTTGTAAGCTACAAAACTGACAAGTAACTCTAGGTCTAGCCAAACCCATGAAGAAAGCCATCATGCAATACCAAAAAAAAAAATTAAAAATGACAAGGAATGACGCTATAAACATTTTAGAGTAACTTCTCAGTATCCGCAGTAAAAGTTGGGTAGACATAAAGCAAAAAACAAATATCAAGCAAAACGAACTACCTAATTTCTTGGAATCACATCTCCTCTAGTCGAGGACACGACGCAGCCTGAAGGTGTTAGCTGCAATACGATAAAACTCGATCGTGTTCCCTTCTACCCACTCGTTAATGCGCACCATCTTAGCCCATTCACGGGTAACATCAAACCTGGAATTTGCCCCCTGCCTCTATCACGGTAAGTCACCCTATATGCCCTGTTTATCTCGTCATAGAAAATCATTGCAATCCGTTGACTTGGTACGATTGGCGGAAAGTGATGTGTGTTTTTTACAAGCACACGGAGTCTGCCCTTGCAGACATCCTTAAGTCTGCATTAGGAACATCTTGCACCAGATTAAGGTCGGGTGGCTGCATGGCTGCATGACCCAGATTAGGGTCGGGTGGCTGCATGGCTGCATGATGATCTCCCATCCACATTTGTTCCAACTGTTGGGGAGGGTCCTCGTCTGGGATATCTATGGCACCTTGATATGGATGAAGCAGCTCTACATTAAGAGCAGCATCCTCTGCCATACACACATCATCAACTCTGTAATCCGCTATGTCCACGCTGGCAACCACGTTAAAATTGCTTCCCTGTTGCACCAGATTAGGGTCGGGTGGCTGCATGGCTGCATGATGATCTCCCATCCACATTTGTTCCAACTGTTGGGGAGGGTCCTCGTCTGGGATATCTATGGCACCTTGATATGGATGATGCAGCTCTACATTAGGAGCAGCATCCTCTGCCAAAGACATATCATCAACATTGTAATCCGCTACGTCGACGCCGGCAACCACGTTAACATTGCTTCCCTGTTGAGCATTCGTAGGAAGAACGACTTCATCTGTCTCCGAACGATCCAAGATAACAACAGATTCTTGGTTACCACTGCTAAGGCCTGTTTCTTGGTGCGTACATTCATTACGAGCAGCATCCTTTGCGATATACATATCGTCAGTACTGTAGTCCGCTACGTCGACGACGGCAACCACGTTAACATTGCTTCCCTGTTGAGCATTCGTAGGAAGAACGACTTCATCTTTCTCCGATCGATCCAAGACAATGGTTACCACTGCTAAGGCCTGTTTCTTGGTGCGTACTTTCATTACGATCAAGAACGCTATTAGTAATCTCCAAGGATGCAGCAAGTTCTTGGTTAGTACTGCTAACGCCTGCTTCTTGGCGAGTACGCACATAAACTTGTAAATCCTCAATGGCTTCTCTTGATTGCTGTATGATGTTGTTAAAGCAACTTACAAGATTCTTTTGATCCTCCACTGAACCCTTCTCACTATTTCCGAGAATCAATTCTACACGTTGAAGCTGCTGTTGAATGGCGTAATACGTGTCGGCAAGCTTGGATTTGTCCATCACTAAGCACAACTTTCTCTCGTTAGTTAGTCACTGACAATTTTCGTAGAGCTTTGTAAGACCAAGTAATTCTTTTTCTAGTTATATAAGAGAACACATGGTATTTATAGTTATGTCCAACTTAAGGAAAACTTAGTCCTACTCATGTATAAAAAATTCGAGTCAGCCCCCGAACCCCGATAAAATCCGTTACACGGAATAAAAAAAGAAGATACATCTAATGGGCCAGCTATTTGAAGCTCTGTTCGCTTAGCTCAATGTCACTCCTTTCTGGACACGCTCAGTCTACATTTTTTTTTATTTAATCTTTATCATAAAATAAATACAAAACATATATCAACAACACGCACAATCGCAAGTTTAGCTAGTGCAAGTAGTAGCAGGGATTGAAAAATGTCGCAGAAGCATAATTTTGGGCCCAGATGTCCCTTTTAGGTAGGGATGACAATGGGGCGGGTTGGATGCGGGTTTCACAAGATCCGCCCCGCCCCGCCACACCAAATATGTAGCCCCGTCCCGCCCCTCCATCGGGTTGGGAGATGATGATACCATCCCCAATTCGATGGCCTTATTCGTAAACCGACCCCGCCCCGACCCACACTTCCATTTTAAAGATTAAAAGTACAAATTTAGAGGACTCATCTGGTGACGGATTTGTGACCGCGGAGGAGTGGGAATTTGCTGGTGGATGGAACAAGATCGACAATCGGACTTCGTGGACAGTGGTTTTCCGGTCTCCAGACAAATCTGCTTTTAGATTTTCATCAAGGACATGGTTAGGAGGTGTGTGGGAAGGAAACAGCGGAAGGCCGATGAACCGAACGGCGAACAACAACCGCAATAGGCGACGGAAGGCGAAGGAAGTTCGTGACGTGCTTGGGGTCACCGGTCGACTGCAGAAGGCTACCGAAGTTCGAACCTGCTTGGGAGTGCGGCGGCTGTAGGAGAAGAAGGGAAAGGGTATGGGGAGAAAGATGAAAGGGGGCTAGGGTTTTTCAACAGTTAATATAGATGGAGTATGGACGGTTGTGATTAAACCTTGATTAAGGTATGAAGTGGAGCGGGGCGGGGCGGGTAGTGGGACGGTGACACTTAAAACCATACCCGCCCCGTATCCGCTGCGGGTTTTAAAAATAAATACCAAACCCGTCCCATGACCCGGTTATAGTTAAAAAAATCGCTCCTATAGGAGCGAGGCGGGGCGGATATCTGTCGGTACGGGTTGAATTACCATCCCTACTTTTAGGCACTTCTTTTTTAGGTTGCATGTTTTATTTTATTTATTTTTGTCATCTACAGGATAGAATAAGCCAAGGAACGAAAAAATTGCATGTAATTGGCTTGGCTTTTTCTTTTTTTTGAGTGAAATAAGAAATATATACCATTTCAACAATATTTACGAATGACAAACCATCCCAATATTTCCAGTCATACCAGCCCAATATTTACAAACAAAAGCAAGAGGCACGTGAGCCAAACAAAGACCAAATCAAAACGCCACAAAAGCACTGTATCAACTTTAGCACACTTCAGGGAGATTGGACAGGCTGAACACTAGCAAACTAATCCAGTTTCAATCCGTGACCTGAGTAAGAAGCAATATACGCTGTAGCCGAAGAGAGTAACAGAACACTGTCAGCGCCACGAGGATATGCATGGAATGTACCTCCTGACCACAGTTAGATATGTTACACAAAAAGTTGTCAAGTTGGCTCCAATTCTCAAAACCTATCATCTAAACAAGTAAATATGAGTAAGGAGAAAAATCATTTGATAGTAGTGAAGTCAGGATAACCAAGCAATAGGTAACAAGATAGTCTTAACTCTTAAGAGACACAGTAATATCATTGAGCGAGAAGATCATATCAGAATACGCCCCAACGAGTAACCTAGTTGAGCTAAACATAACCATCCCAATCCAGAAACGCGAACATCTAGTGGAAGCCATATCAATTACGATTGACTTGTGTACTGAGATGGCACAGAATACAGGGCTCAGTGGAAAAGAACAATGACAGATATCTGAGTATAGTAGAGAAAAAAACAAATAATAAAAATGGTCAAATCGCACTAAAGATGGCCGAACCTCAATGGCAACTTAACATCTATTTTCTGTAAGTGTCGCCGGAAACGTGGGGTAACCCTGATATTACCCATCAGCTTCTGACTATGAACCACGATTGCTGCTGAAGCAAATTTTTTTGCTCTGAATACAACCTTGTTAGGACCACACTATATGGACAAGAGGACAATAACAATACTGACCAAATAAGAGAGACATGAACTATTTTGAAAGATAGGCATAGAAAAACAGTTAACTATCCAATCTCTAGTCTAATTAAACTTGGGAGCATCATCAAGCCCAAAGTGCCAAAACCAAATCCCCTGAACACGACAGTATTCAAGAAGTAGGTGGTTTTGAGTTTCCCGCCTTGTTAAACAAAGCAGACACAACCCAATGGATAGGCCAACAGAGACAGCAAGGCATTGATGCAAAAACTATCAAAGAAATATTTTGAGTTTGTTCCCAACCTACTTTGGTCCCACCCAAGGGCCCACCAGGTGTCCCGTTTTGTGGGACATGTCACATATTTAATGGTCAATCTTTCAACGCTCACAGGCCGGTCAAAGCGATACATACTCAAGTCACGTGAATTGCTTGTGAAACAACCTTCGCTTGCCTTCCCCTTGAGGGGTAGGTTACCTTGAGAAGGCATGCCACCTTGAAAGGGTAGGCCACCTTGAGAGGGTTGAGGGGGTCAGCCACCTTGAGGGGGTCGCCAGCACCCGCGTGCCGACTCTGCGACCCCCAACACCTACGCGAGCGCGCGGGCTCCACGACTCCCGTCGCCTGCACGCTCTATCTCTGCGACTTCAGTCACCCGCGTCGACTCCGCGACCCCCGTAGCCCCGCGTGCGCCTCCTTTGCGACCCTCGTCGTCGGGGCCTGCACGCCGGCGAAGGGGACTCCCGTTGCCCGCGCGCCGTCTCCGAGACTCACGTCACCATCGCCTGTGCGCTGTCTCCGTCACTCACGTTGCCCACACGCGGGCCATCTCTGTGACTTTCGTCTCCCACACGCACAGTCTCTGCAACCCCCGTCACCGACCCGCGTGCCGATTTTGCGATCCCCGTTGCCCGCGGGCACCACATCTGCGACCCCCGTTGCCTTCGCCTGCGCGCCGTCTCCACAACTAACGTCACCCGGGCGCTTGCGCGCCGTCTTTGCTACTCACGTCGCCCGCGCACAGTCTTCGGGACTCACGTTGCCGACTTCCGTCGCCTACGCGCAGTCTCCACGACCCACGTCGCCCTCGCGTGCATTGTCTTCGCGACTTCCGTCGCCCTTGAGCCCGCCCCGTCTCGGCGACCGCCGTCGCCAGCGCCCGCGCGCCGCCTCTGTGACCCCTGTCGCCTGCGCTTGAGCGTCGTTTCCCGATTCACGACGCCCGCGCCTTCTCCGTGATTCTAGTCACCCGCGCGCCATCTCCGTGAGTTCCGTCGCCCATGTGATCGAGGCGTCTCCATGACTTCTGTCGCCCCCGCGCACGCACCATCTCCACGACCGCTGTCGCCCACGCTTGCGTGCTGTCTCCGTGACCTTTGTCGCTGGCAGCCACGCGCCGCACTCCAACACTTTGCCGTGCCCATGCACCGTGCCACTAACATAGTCATGCCCCCAGCACCTCACTCATTCCACCGTGCCCATGCGCTGTGCCGCTAATACAGCCGCGACCCGTGGCTCTCTGTCATACTATCGTGTATCGGCACCATAACACAGTCGTGCCCCCTTGTTCTCTGTCACACTACCATGCTCTTTGCATTGGTCCATCTTGTCACCATACCATGCGCACCTTGCCTTGGTTGTGGAACACGCTTCGACCCACTCTCCGGAGTGTGCAGCATCCCCCAGGGATAGGCGACTCTTCTGGGACACTATCTCCGCCAGAGAGCTTTTCAACTCCCCTTCTGCCAGGTAGACGGCTCCTCTGGGACGCTATCTTGGCCAGTCGGGTAGAGGGCTCCTCTAGAATGCTACTATGATACGCCGAAAAATACCAGAGATTAATCTAACCGCGAGTTAGATTAATTAATGGAGGATTATTTTATTAAGTAGCATTATGTTAGGGACAATTAAGTGTTAAGGAGATAAATAAAGGGGGTAGTGTGGTCGTGGGGGTTGAAATGAAATTTTGGAAAGTTAAGGGGCAAAAGTATAATTTTAGAAAATATGATGAACGGGATGCAGATCTTTATTAAGTAGCATCCTTTTGATGATAATGAGATGTTAACATGGATGCATATCTTTATTAAGTAGCATCCTTCAGATGACTCATGAAACTTTAGGTTTCATGAGTCATCCGAAGTCGTTTACTATTTTTGATCGAACGAGCTTTTAACCGCTCGATTTAGACACTGGTTAGAATTTTTGGGCAGATTTTTTTTAAAATTATCTTTAGCTCAAAAATGATTTCAGAAGGCTTAAAATAGAATTTTAAAATACTTTTGAGATTTTTCTGATGTCAGGAACCCTCAGGGGGTATTTTAGTAATTTGCCACCCAGAGGGGTATTTTGGTAATTTTTTAGGTAAAGTTTTTCAAAGGAATTTTTTAGTCCGGGAAGGATTTTAAAACACCTAAAAGGTTATTTTGAAGCTGATTCGGAGGCATTGCGGTGATAGTGAACCCTGGGGGCATTTCGATAATTTGCCTCCCATAGGGGGTATTTTGGTAATTTTTTCCTTTAAAGTTTTTAAGGGACTATTTGGGCTGTAAATGATGTATTACATCTAAAAATTAGTTTTAAAGCGGTTTTGGGGTGTTGGTGGTGTAACGGCCATTAGGGGGGTATTTTGGTAATTTGCCATGTTGACTCTAAATTTTTAGAAACGCTCATTATTAAGTGTCTGGAGTGGCGGGAAGTGAGGAATGGTGTTAATACGTCTAAAATGAGGGGAGGTTGTTATCGCTCATGCGTTGGTAAGCTAAGTTAAGGATCCAATTATTGGATCGGATTAACAAGCTGTCGTAAGACGCTATAAATGATTAAATGGGAAGGGGTAGAATTGGGAGTACGTATATGTGGAATAATTTCTAACGAGCAGATTATTATTTGACTAGGTGATGCAGCTCGTTACGATCAGAGGTTGCGAGTTGCTTCGGCTATAAGCCAATCAGGTAAGGACAATGCGGTTCTGATGCTAATTCATTGTTCGATTAGCATGCCATTTTGATGACGTGTTGTTGAATTCTTGTCGTCATGATTGGACACCGGTAGTCATTGTAACTGGTATATGCTTATTTGAATTGCGCTGTTGAGGACTTAGGGTAGAATGAATTTCCTTAGTCTGCCCTGTTGATAGAATTTAATGAGGATAATGGGTGTCCTAGTATGCTATGATTTGATTCAATTAGCATACACGAAATTGATGATGATGTTGCGTAGGGGTTATCGTGTCGTTGTTGTGAGATATTGACAGTCATTGATAGCCGATATCTCTTCTATTTGGGAACACCATTGAGGACTTGCGGTAATCTTCTCCCGAGTCCGCCCAATCGTTGATGATGATGTTGTTGAGGTCGTTGCGTGTTGTTGTGAAATGTTGGCATTTATTGTAAGTCGACATTTCTCTTATGTAAGAACATTGTTGAGGCCTGCGGTAATCTTTTTCCAAGTCCGCCCTGTTGATGATGTTACGTTGAACTCTTGTTGTTAGGTCTGGACACCGGTTGATCTTCTGATCCGGTATTCTTGGTTGAGTTATGTTGTTTAGGACATAAGGTGGAATACATTTTCTCTTAGTCCGCCCCGTTGATGAAGTCCTGTTGCTTGGCTGTAAAGTGGTTAGGAAAAGCACTCTAGATGAGTTCCCTGCCTGTTGACAGTGTCTGTTTTAATCATTTGAGACTGAGATGAACATCCCGTAAAATGGGACATCTATATGAGGAGGATGACCCGTTAAATATGATCACTGGCAAAGAAGATGTAGAGCGTGCGAGGCAAGTCTGTCATGTCTGGTCCAGTCTAGTCTGTCGTGTCTGAGTTGCATGGCATTTGATTTTTTTCTGATGTTAATGATTTTAATGACTTGTATTTCTTTGATGTTTATCTTTTCAATTTCCTGTTTTAGTGTTTACTTGCATAGTCGGTCAATCAGTCTTGTCCATGAGGAGGTGGCAATAATGCTGTTCTGTTGGGCCTTAAAGCCACTCAGTCTAACGAAAGAAAAAAAAAATTATCGTTTGACAAGTTAAGTTGATGCTGAAATTTATTGACTACTCAGGATTCATTGCTATCGTTGAGATGATTATTATTCCTTCAAGCCTCTTGAATCATTTGTACACGCTACTCCTCGTGTTATCTTTACTGGGCGATTTGCGCTCATTCCTTATGTTGTATTGCGCATGCTATAAGGTCGATCAAGGAGAACCCTCTAGAAAAGGGAAGAGAAACAAGCTAGAAAAGTTAAGCAAGGGGATAAGTTGTATGAGGTAAGACAAGCTGAAAATGGTGAGATAAAGATTGAGCTGCGAGATAGGTGGATAAGAGTCACACGACTACAGTCGTATATTAGGTTGTAACCATTTATGTTGTTTAGAGACTTAAAAGTCTTCCGCTACAGTATGATGTATGTTTGTAAGAGAAATTTTTGTAAGGATGCATTTTGGAGCGTCTATTAATGATGTATGGGTATGAGGATGTAGCCGCTCTGTATTCAACACAGGGTCTTAAATGCAATTATGGTCGATAACTCAGCCTGGTGACGTCACCAGGGTTGAGGGTGTCGCAGCTACCTTGACACGCTCCGAGTGCTCCGGCACAAGGACTCACCCGCGGGGATAGGTGACTCCTCCGGGACACTATCTCCTCCGGGAGCTTTTCAACTCCCTTTCTGCCAGGTAGAGGCTCTTCCGGGATGCTACCTCGGCCAGTCGGGTAGACGACTCATCTGGGATGCTACCTTGACGCGCTCCGAGTGCTTCGACACAAGGACTCACCCGCAGGGATAGGCGACTCCTCTGGGACACTATCTTCGCGAGGGAGCTTTAAGTGCTCCGGCACGAAAACTCCCCTTTCGCCAGGTAGACGGCTCCTCTCGGATGCTACCTCGGCCAGCTAGGTAGACGGCTCCTCCGGGATGCTACCTCTGCCTGCGGAATAGACAACTCCTCCGGGACACTATCTCCGCCAGGGTGTCTGTGTGACTGGCCTATGTGCTCCGGCACTGGGGGCTTCATCAGCACCCCTAGGATTATGACCCCTGGGTCAGTCTGAGACGGAAGCAGATCTCCGGAGGGCATCGTGCCTAGTCCGCTTGAAAGTTGGATGTCGGGTCTTCCCACTGCTGCCAGGCCTATGGGACACTGCAAGGGCTTGGATTGGTGGCTAGATCAAGGTGGTGCGTTGGCCACATCGACGCTGTGGGAGCCAGTCTTTCCAGACAGATAGATCGATGCTGTGAGGAGCAGGTCGGGTAAATATGCGATCCTACAATCCACGGAGAACTGGTACTTTTGGATCCCCTGGTGATGTGGCACTCCCAGGGGATGCCACGTGGGAATTGATGACACATGCATACTTTTGTCTATAAATAGTGGACTTTTGGACTCATGCTACACAGAACTTTCTCATTTGACACTTTCACTTTCTCACTCTAGAATCCAAATCCTCTGAAATTCTAGAGAGAGAAACATACAGGACTCTGACTCTGGACCTAAGCATCAGGCTGTGACTATCATCGTATGTTCACCCTGCGCCATCACTCTCGCAGCACTGCCATCCTTAGGCTCTGTCTGGGAAGCCCTTGGTCTCTACCCTTACTCCACCTTTGCTGTGTCCCACATCAGCATACTTGGCATCTGACTCGGACTGCATTCCTTGTGGCACCTCCACGTCGACTACGAATCCACTTTCCTTGGCATCAGAGTTTTTCCTGGATAGGTAGTTTTTAGAGCTTACACCAAACAGGGGGAGGGAGGATGTAAGCTAAGGAAGAGATTTGCTCAGCGAGATTTGCTAATTGAGAATAAGCTTTTTTAACAGAGAAAAACCCCTTTGAACAAAAGGCTACATAGACTAACTTTAAAAGGGCATAACTTTGCACTCCGACATCCATTGGAAGCGATTTTTTTTCAAAATTAGGTCTCTTTTTGAGGCTAATACTGCGGCAGAGAAGATACGGCCTTTTTACCCCTGAATTGAGTATTTCTGTGAAATTTGATAGAAATTTGGAACTTTTAATCCCCAATAAGTCATATGTGCTGAATGACAAACTAAGTTCTCAATGAACGAAAAAGGGTCTTTATCCACCAAAATTTGATGGAAAAAATGTGTGCAATTTGTAGAATATCTCATGTGAATCACATAAAATAACAGAAAAACTGGGCGGACTGGCTTTGGATATGGGAATAGCGTACACCATTCTTATTTTGTCGCAAGTTTTTTTTTGTTTGATCATTGAAAATTAAAGGTCACAAATCGCCCAACGGCATGTATAGGTCACGACATTCTCGTGACTCTTTGTATACAAGACCACAAAGATTAGAAACTAGCAACAAACCTACAGAGCAGATACAAATTACAATTAAACCAAAGTAGAGCATATCCTACACTTTAGCATAACTTTAAGTAACATGTCGAAGTCTAAAGGTTACATAAACACCTATTAAAATAAAGACGAAACAATGTAAATCTAGAAACACAAATATTACATCGAGGAAGTCAACCAAAGCCGGACGAATAATCCGGTCCTCGACAATCAAAGGAATCATAGCTAAAAATAAGAGGCATTTAGCCTTGCATGGTTCACAATGTTCCACCGGCATTTCAACGCGGCCACCGTGCAGCCGAGCAACAACCAACAATAAACCAGGGTAAGCCAGACTATATTCATCCCACCCCTCCTAACCCCCCTCCTCAAAAACTCCTAGAGCATATTACCCTGAATACCCCACCCTCTTTCCCAGGGTCCCAACTTCCCTCCCCACCCAACGCACACACATGCCCAAACTCCAAGCCGCCCGAGGCCTTATCCCCCCCACCCCCAAGGACACCACTCTAAAACCCTAGACACACCCAATAACCACAATGGACAACCCACAACCAGCTTTTAGACCGTCACTATTGTCGGCAAAAAAATACCGGCTGCTGTCGGTGATGAAAGATCTAACCTTAGCAACGACTCCTCTTCAATAAAGCAAAGATACTGATCAACCCAAACCAATCACAATGATTTAAGCCTATTGAATCTAGAGAATCAAGAGAATACCCAAAATTCACATAGATCTGAAGAAATCGGAGCAAATAATGGCATCGTCATGGCCGATCGTGGTTGGGAGATGGCGCCGGCCATTGCACTGTTGTCGTTCACCGTCGCCCACCCTTGATCTGCCGCCGGCCACTATGGTCACCGCTCCATAGCGTAACCACACGAAAATATTAGGCAAAAAGTATATCTAGACCAAGGCCAGATTTTGGCTGCAGCCGCATGCTCGCCAACGCATGGTGGGGCCGCCACGGTGGATATTCTGTTGAAGACTTTTTAGAGAGCAGGTAGAGGAAATTTCAAGAGAGAAGACTTTTGTCGCAAGTTCAATTCCTTGCAGTGAGCACATTTTGCAAGAAAAAAAAAATTCCACATTGGCATTGTTTTGGGTACACTTCTTCTAGAGGTGTCAAAGGGTCGGGCTTGGGCCGGCCTAGCCCGCGCCAGATAGGGCTTCACGCTTGAGAAACCGATTCAGGCCGGGCTCGGACCCAAAGTTGGAAAATCTAAGCTTTGTCCAAGCCCAAGCCCTAGGTCCTAATTTTAGGGCCAGGCCTGGGCCTATTTTTTTAATTTTATATTCTTGTTTTGTTATGCATATTAACACATGAAATAATTTTTTTTCTTGTTTTATTATCTAAACTCAACAATAGATACCCACAAAACTTTTTTTTGATGATATCTCTAAAAGTTTCACTCAAACATACCTCTAACTTTGCATTTTATGTAGTATTAGATATCTCATTAAAAGTATGCATCATTAGACCAATTTTACTATGAACTTTTTCGTGCTTTCTTGGAGTTATGTTCCCCATTTTCATTGCCTAAATTGTATTGTTTCTAGTTCCTAGACAAACAAAAATGTTTTTTTTCTCTTCATAATTATGTGAAACTGGTACAGAAGAGGATTGCAAGTAAAAGTTAATAAAGAAGTATGAACCATCATCATTAGCTGAAAAGAAATGCGCATGTCCAAAAAGTTAAATAAAAAGAGAAAAATATGAGAAAGAGAGAGAATTAGGCATGAAAAAGAAGGGGAAAGAAAAAAAAAAGTAAGTCACTCAAAATGGTTTAGGACCAGATGTAGGGCCAAAGGATTAGGCTAGAATAGGGCCAAAAAGAGGGCCAGAACCAAGCCGGGGCCAGGCCTGACCCGGGCCTTTTTAAGGCCGGGAATTTTTGGAAATTTTCATGGCCTGGCCGGGCCTTGTGGACCAGGGCCACACGTTCACCATTTAGGGCTGGGCCAGCTCGGGCCGTTTTAGGGCCCCGCCGGCCCTTTTGACATCTCTAACTTCTTCTCGGCCTTTTGACATCTCCAACTTCTTCTCTCTCCAACACCTGTCACAAAAAATTTTCCACTGCACCTTGGGCTTATGTGAACCAAGGGTTAGCACCGGACATTTTAAGTAAAACAAAACCCCATATACATTGGGTCACAGAGTAGAATGTATGTATTACATAAATCAATGATGAAACAACTCTTACATGAGTGCAAAGCTTAACAAACTGTGGACATTTTTAAGCAAAACAAAACCCGTATACAATGGTCACAGAGTAAAATGTATAAATTACAGAAACTAACGATGAAACAAGTCTTGCATGCTACAAACATAAACTGTCAATGTTCTGTTACAGAACGTTTCCTTATCATTTACAACAGTTCTATTAATTAATTGTACAACACACCGCTAGAATCAACCTCAGCAGTTTTACTATCAATCTTAAAAGCTATGATAATATACCTTCACAATGTTGGGAGACCCAAGGTTTGCAACCACGTAAAGTAACCTGTGTATCAAAGCCAAATTTCAACAAATTTTATCGGGCCAACTATTTCTCTTACGTCTTTAGCATCAAAGCAAACTTTTTTATTTTTGGGATCAAATGGTCCTTGTATTCATATCAGCACAAACAAACTATTACACTCTGTATCTATTTACAGTTTTCTCTACTCCCTGCTTTCATATGTACATTATCCTATCAAAATGTTCTTGGCATCTAGCCCCTATTCTTGGCATAACTCCTGATTTTGTGCAGTTGCTGGGCTTTTCCTCGAGCTTAATGTCCTGTACTTTATCCATTGAATAACCATCTGCATACATCCATCTACCTCAACCAGCTTATGTTAAAAAATTCTAGCATTTCTCTCAAGCCAGATCCCATAGGTAACCACAGCTACAACCAATTTTCCAAGTCTAGCTTTAAGACCTTTACCTCCAAGATGTTGAGTAAAGTACTGAAGAAGTCCCTACCATGTTGAGATGTTGAGTGAGATACTCCATTTCATTTTACCCAATGCTACTAACCACATTCTTTTTGCATAGTTGCATTGCACAAACAAATGATCTTCAGTTTCAGGATGGTTCATGCATAGCACACACTGATCATCTTAAATTATATTCCAGGTCTTCAGCCTTGCCTTTGTTCTTAAACCTTTTTTACGTAACAACCACATTATCATTGCATATTTTGGTATGTGACCAGTAAACCAGACCAGTTTCCACCACTAAACCTTTGGAGCTTTTGTTGTAATCTCTTCCCAGGCTGTTTAAATAGTAAATTCACCAGTAGTATTCAATTTTCACAGAATTTATCCTGATTTACAACATCAGGAACAGGCCTTTGATTTAACAAGCTGAATGGACTATCATTAACTACAAGAGTCACATGCTGATTAGAACAACAATGGACTAAACAGCTAGAGTCATGATCAAAAGCAATTATCCTTGTTGAACCGATGATTAAAAACAACCCGATAGTTTTAACTGGAGAGAAGTGGATCACATCTTTATAATCGCCAAAAACCCAATCATATGCATGCATTTCAGTTCTTCCCATTGCCAAGACTTAATTGCCGAAAACTGAAATTTAAGTGTTCAAGATGGAAGCGGTGAATTTGTAAAACTTGAAAACTTTAATCAATTGTAGTTTTATCACAGCAAAATAAGTTAACAAGCTTGATATCAAACTAAAAATAGATATCTAAAAATTGTTCTATTCAACAAATTTTTCCATTTATGTACTCCGTTTTATATAATTTTTTTTATCAAATATTGGCGGGGGCGGCGGAAAGGTGTTGTTGATGGTGGTGATGTAGTGGTGCGCGAAGATGTGTTGAAAATTTTTGCGGTGGCAACAAGTGGCGGTCATAATGGAGGTTGTAGTACGGTGGATATGGAGATAGTTTTGGCAGGCTTGCAAGAGGTGGTGTTGGTGTTGGTAATGGTTTAGGGGAGATAGCAGCGTCTCGTGGTGGTGATGGTGTTGGGGCTGTGGTGGTGGTAGTGTGCCAGCAGCTAGGCTGTGGTCATTATGGTGGTGGTGGGGAAAGGAACACAGTGATTATGGTGGTGGCTCTAGAGCGGTGGATTGGATGTAGTGTTGTCAGCAAATCAATTCTGACGGCACGTAAAATTTTGTTAAATAAATATTGATCATCTATCTCACATAAAATTAAGTAATAAATATTAAGGAAGTCCAACCTGAAGTAAAATTTTGGTCTATAATTTTTTAAATGTTAAAAGGTTAAGCATTATCAATGTACTGAATTGAATGTCACTTAAGTTTTTGGGTTTTGAGTGCTAATGGTGTTATCAAACACACCCGATTTAGGAGTGTGGAGTAAAATGTCAAAAAATTATTTTTGGCAAGGATATAATTGCTGGCAACCCCAGTAACATTCTCCCAACCTCTCTCACACTTGACTACATTTGCTTCTTTTTGTGAAGACTTGACCTTTTAGCGAGAAATGATGCGTAAAAATGGCAGAAGTCGTGAAACTTGAAAATTATGGTTGAGAGAGTGAGAAAAGAGTTGGCTAGTGCAACTGTGAAAGTGTCTCTGAGATTAGTTCTCATTAACCATCTCATACCTGTTGGTTTTCCTCATGTATAACAACCAGGATTCATGGGTTTGGTAGGAATTGCAGCCACCTCAGTCCAGTGGCGGAACCAGAATTTCATCCCGGAGGGCTAAAAATATATCGAAGGAGATATATATTATTATAAGTAAAATAGCACACAAAAATAAAGTGCACTTTTCGATAATACAAAAAATATACTAAAAAGCATCTAAAAGGTCTTATTAAGTTTCATGAGAGCCACTAAAGACTCTTTACAACACAAAAGAAGAGAATACAAAATACACATTTCAGTGTTTACAAACGAAAGCACTAAATAACTACTCCATGAGGCGCCGAAAATTGGTAATGTTTGATAATAGCCTCATTTGTAATAGTTTTGAAGACATTTTTCTCGATGTAACAAACCAAGCTATCATTCATCCATTCGTCTCCCATGCGATTCCGAAGTCAAGTTCCGAATTGCGTAAATGAAAATTTGTGGTGACGAGGTTGGCAAGGACCTTTCGACCAATACGCTCGTCGAACTTTATTTCGAACATTAAGATCATAATCTAAAATATTCGAATACAACCCAGAATCCGCAATAAGCTCGTCAGAGTCAGAGTTGAACTTATCGCTAACTTTGCTTGAATGTCAGGAATGAATATAGCGATACACAATGGGAGTCTTGTCCCTTACTGTTGGAATTGGAGACTGTTGAATAGTATCTTGATTTCTACACTCATTCTTATTAGACTGCACTAACTTTTCCACCTTTGCTTCCTTTTGAAAGAACTTTTCCATTCTGAAAAAAAATATATTTTATTTTAAGTATCAATCCATCAATTATCAATCAAATAACCTCACTAATTACAAATATTTTATTCTTTTACTTTTTCAGTCATGTATTATTATCGCGTTAACCTAATTAACCTAATTTCAACCCACCATTTAACTAAATTACATATCCGACATCTCAATCCAATTGAGTTACATCCTTCCATCAACCATATCAATTCTCAAATGCTCAATGCACAATTAACAACCTATAATCAGCAATTAATAATCTCAATTTTTAAATGCACAATTAACACAACCTAAAATTATCAATCAAATAATCAATGCTCAAATGAGATAAAAATCCAATTGGGTCCCATCCTCAATCAACAATCACAAATCTCAAATGCTCAATGCACGATTAACAGCCATAAAGCATCAATTAATAATCTAAATTATCAAATTTACAACTAACAACCTAAAATTATTAATCAAATAATCAATTCTCAATAGCAAAAGAAATTGTTCAAAATGCACACTGACCTTAGTCTTTAGAAATCAGAACGGCGTCATTGTCGCAACGTCGCTGGCGATGGGTTCTTCGCCGTGACCACGGTGACTGAGGCTCAGAAGTCAAATCTGCTTGAATTTCACTATTTCAGGTGCCGTGACCGCCAACCGGTGAGGCTCGTCACTTCCTCGATTCATCCGCCAGCTCGTAGATCTAAGCTAGATCTGGTCGAAGTTGGGGTGGGGACTGCCGGACTGGGGAGGGCCTTCGCGCTTCAGAATCGGGGCTTCGATAGACGTGAGACGACCACTTCCTCTGCCGTGAGGCCGTCCGTGACTCCGTGAGAGCAGGGGCGGACGTTGAGACTTTGACGGCGACCGACGTTACCGATGAGTCGATGACCGGTGGCCGTGGGCGGTACTGCGGTGACTGAGAGAGTGAGAGGTGACTCCGGTGACCGGTGAGCGGTGACTCCGGTGAGAGTTCAATCGTCGACGGCGAGTTGGTGACGACGGGAACTGAGTGAGACTGTGAGAGAGAGAGAGAGAGAGAGAGAGAGAGAGAGAGAGAGTCACGAGTGAAAAAAAATTATAGTGAACAAAAAACACAATATATAATATATTTTTTTTCAAAATCTGAGGGGTGCTATAGCGCCCCCCCCCCCCATATGTAGTTCCGCCCCTGCCTCAGTCCCATCATCTTCAATTTTTATATCCTTCGTATAAACAGTATCTCTGGATCTTTTATTATATGCATCTGTATCCATGAAAGTATGAAGGTGCTAATTCTTACAGAACTTGAAGTGCAACTTCAGATATATATATATATATATATATATATATATATATATAGGACCATGATCCATTGCTAGCGCTAGCACCGTCTGCTATATAATGTAGCGGACGGCCAATTTTCGTCCGCTACATTATGTAGCGGACGGCCAAACAGCGCTAGCAACAGTGCTAGCGCTAGCAATGGATCACGATCCATATATATATATATATATATATATATATATATATATATATATATATATATATATATATATATATATATATATATATATATATAGGGGACCGATCCACACCCACCGGTGGAGAAATAACAAATTTCTCCACCGAACCGCTGGTCTTACCAGCGGTTGGCCACGTGGGACAAAAAGGCGAAAAAGGTGTACGGTCACTGCATTAATGGCAAAAAAGGCACGAGAAATGGCACGAGAAATGGTGAGAAAATGGCGAGAGAGAGAAAAAGGACACCAACCGCATGCACAACCAGCGGTTGGCATTAATATGCCTGCCACGTGCCGTCCCCCACCCCTGCCACGTGGCCCAACCCCATGGCCCCTGCCACGTGGCGTCCCCTCCCCCTGCCACGTGGCCCACCAGCATGGCCAACCGGCGGTATTAGCGATGGCCCTGCCACGTGGCATCCCCTCCCCCTGCCACGTGGCAGAGGGAGGGGATGCCACGTGGCGTCCCCTCCCCCTGCCACCAGCGGTTGGTCCCCGCCCCTGCCACGTGGCGTCCCCTCCCCCTGCCACGTGGCCCAACCGCTGGTACCACCCGCGGTTGGTGCCCTCCCCTGCCACGTGGCTCCCCCTGCCACGTGGCCCAACCGCCGGTACCACCCGCGGTTGGTCCCCTCCTCTGCCACGTGGCGTCCCCTCCCCCTGCCACGTGGCCCAACCGCTCCTACCACCCGCGGTTGGTCCCCTCCCTCTGCCACGTGGCGTCCCCTCCCCCTGCCACGTGGCCCAACCGCTCCTACGACCCGCGGTTGGTCCCCTCCCTCTGCCACGTGGCGTCCCCTCCCCTCATCCGCAGGGCCCAACCGCTCCTACAACCCGCGGTTGGTCCCTGCCCCTCCCCTGCCACGTGGCGCCCCCCGGCGTGATGCCCCACCTGGTGTCCTTCCCCACGATGCCACGTGTCGTCCTTCCCTCCCCCGTGATGCCCCAACGTGGTGTCCTTCTGCCGAATTTTTTTTTTGCAGCAGCCTTTGACCGCATAAACACCCACCCTTCCTCACTTTTTTCTGTCTTTTTTCTTCTCTCTTCCTCGCTTCTCTCTTTATAATCCCCTCCCCCGAACCCTTCTTCTGCACTCTGTCATCTTTTACCAACTTCCTTCGTACTTCATATCTCACCTACATAATCTCCACAACAATACAAATCAAAAAATTTTACGCTAGAAGATCGGTGGATAACCGCTAGAAGATCGGTAGTTTTTTCTTTAAATACATCAAGTCACAACAAGTAAGTATTTTGAATTTCCTTATAATTCAATGTTAGGTTTATACAAATCAGCGTATTACATTTATAGATTCCAAAACAGCGATTTTTTAGGGTGCCAAATATAGACAGTTTTTCACGAATTTATAAAAAATAGCTAGAGCTAGATTTTGCCAAAATACAAAAAAGAGACCCTAGTTATTCTTAAAGGATCTGTCTCAGGTAAAAATTTCAGATTTTTCCAAAGACTGGAAAGGGGTTAACTGATACGGGGAACCTTGTAACTCTGCAGTGTATTTTAAAATATCAAGCTAGCGCGATTTCGCGCGAAACTTTTATGAGAATCCTAGGATGTTGGGAAGTTCCATTCCCCAGGAATTCGGGCCATTCCGAAGCCGTTACCTATTTTTTTGGCCGAACGGCCCTTTAAGCGCTTGATCCGGACACCGGTTCGCGATTTTTGGGCGAAACCTCCGTAAAATACTTTTTATGTCAAGAATGAATTCAGGAAGCCTCAAGTAGCATTTCGAAGCACTTTTGATATTTTTTTATGCCAGGGGCATTTCGGTAATTCGCCGCCCCGAGAGGGGTATTTCGGTAATTTTACAGTGCTAAGTTTTTTGACGGACTTTTTAGTCCAGAAATATAATTACAAAACCTGAAATGTTGTTTTGAAGCTGACGTGGCGCGCGTAGGGGTGTTTTGGTAATTTTCCCGCGCCAAGGGGTGTTTTGGTAATTTTCCCGTGCCAAGTTTTTCAAACGACTTTTTAGTCCAGAAATGTAAGTAAACCACCTGAAATGTTGTTTTGAAGCTGGTTCGGGGGCGTTGGGGTGATAGTGAACGCTCAGGGGCATTTCGGTAATTTGCCGATGTTCGGGGGCTATTTTGCTAGGAAGGATCCAGCTTAAAATTCATACCTTAAAATAACTTTTAGTTCAGGAAAGGGTGTGAGACACCCGAAAACTTATTTTGTTCCAGATGTTCTGAACCTTGTGACGCACCGGCGATGACTGCCAGGGGATATTTTGCATAAGTAGCGGGTGTTTTGGTAACTTGCCCCCTTTAAAATTTTTCCTGATATATTTGGTATATAATTGACGTAATACATTTAAAAACTTGACTTTAAAGCGGTTTTGAGGTGTTGGAGGTGTAGGGGCCATCGGGCTATATATTGCTATATAACCACGTTGGCGCTAAATTCAGTGGGAACTAGCGTAATTAAGCGTTCGGAGTGGTGGGAATTGAGGATTTGTTTTAATACATTGAAATAATGACTATTGCTAATGTGTTGGTAAGCTAGGTTAAAGATCCAGTTATAGTTTTGGAATGTAAATATTATGGATATTATGGACGCTAAGTTGGTTTATAATTATATTTTGTTCTTAAAGGTATGAATTTCAGCTCTGGACCTCATGATACATCAATCCTATACGATGACGATGACCACGTCGCGAGGCACGTATTTGACGGTGTCGATAGGGGTGTTTTGGAAACAATTCAAAGCACAAGGCACCTTGAAGAGTGGGTACTAAACGAGGAACAAATACAGCTATTACACCGTCAAAATTTAACCCTGTTCACCGATTGCGGGAAATGGTCTCGACACGACGATTGCCTTATATCCGCTCTAGTTGAACGATGGAGGAGCGAGACGAACTCATTTCACTTCCGGTTTGGTGAAATGACTGTTACGTTAGAGGACGTCGGATTTATACTTGGAATCCCATGTCACGGCAGACCCGTTACTTTGAACGTGCCGTCTGCATCCATAGCGAATATGGCTATGCAGTATTTTCCGGGAATTCCAAGGGCAGCGCTTACAACAAACGGCGTCAAGCTTAAATGGCTGAGAGAGCAGTACGGCGTGCTACCGGATGAATACACTCCTCAAGATTTCGTGACGTATACGAAGGCATTCCTTCTGTATATTATTGGAGCTATATTACTTCCGACGCATTCGAAAAACACGGTGCATCCGAAGTATATGGTGTTCTTGGAGGATCTTGAGGAGGTATACTCCTATTCGTGGGGTTCAGCTGTCCTTGCGCACCTATATCGAGCACTGCATAAGGCTACGAGAAACGGTGCCAAGTCCATTGCCGCCTGCCTGACTCTATTACAGGTATGAGCATTTATTTTCTTGGTAGGATCCTTAGTCAATATATTCGGGATTAATTACTAATTCCATATAATGTTTGCATTCACAGGTTTGGTCTTACGAGAGGCTACCCATGGGTCGTCCACAACCGTTGGTAGATTCCGATGAGACGTGGCCTAGGGTGTGGGCCTGGGGGCCTACGACCAACCGGAGGAGGAGACGGGTAGACCCTCACCACCATCTAAAGTTCTATCGGGGGGAACTAGAGATACTAGATGCATCCCAGGTGACGTGGCAGCCATATGGCAAGGTGATGCATCTGTTGGATGAGTGGTGTTGGCAACTTCCGGTGTCGTACGTGCTGGCAGGTTTGGTTCGGGTGCCGCTCATTCACTTCGAAGAATGTGAGTTTCAGATGCCCGATCGAGCTATGAAGCAAGCTGGCTGTCCACAAGGGATACCAAAACCCGCTGTAGACATGCGGCCATACAGGGGTGGTCGAGGGCCGAACTTCGAGGTGGCTGATGCCTTGATTTTGTTGGGTGACGAGGTGCACCAGTGGAATACCTGGCAGGAAACGTATGATAGCCTTGTATCGCTGAAGCACGACGGCATTAGTACTGAGGAATACTTACAGTGGTTTCTCAGGGTGACGCGCACGAGGGTGAATCGCCCTTCCCAGGTGAAGAAGACATCGTACGCGCCACGTGAGGTCTATGACCAGTTCTGGGCATTGGCCATTGTAAGTCATGCTAGTGTTGTTTGATAATTTATTTGCGCACCTTATCGACCATTTGTCAAATATGATTAGCCATATTTTCTATGCATGTTTTTTAGGTTGACCAGGGCATTGAGGTGTTCAAGCAGCTGGAGTCGTTTGACTGGTTTGTCGCGCAGGCTCCTGACAATCTCAAGAGGTCCATTGAGAAGTACAAGACTGAAGTTCAAAACTTTAGTCTTGCGTACCGGGGTTACGAAGGGGAGCCGTCTAGTCGCCCTCGTCCTGAAGCGTACGACTATCAGCCCCAGAGTCAGGTGTGGGAGTCGTCTGGTCGCCCTCTTCCTGACGCGTACAACTATCAGCCCCAGAGTCAGGTGTGGGAGCCGTCTGGTCGCCCTCCTCCTGACGCGTACGACTATCAGCCCCAGAGTCAGGTGTGGGAGCCTATAGTCGCTTGCCTCCTGACGCATACGACTCTCAGTGCCAGAGTCAGGTTCCCCAAGTAGGAATCCAGGCCTCGCGCCCAAGCTTTCGGTCGGACAAAGGACAAGCGACGAAGCCATTGAGGTCGGACAAGATGGCTTGGATCGACCGGCACTACTTCGGGCATGAGCCTGTCAATTCAGCAGACTTTCCCCTTGCGACATTCCTAGGTCATGAGGATATCAGAACGTTGGCGCCGGAGACAGATCTTTCAAATTTTGTCATGAACGCTTACATAGAACTGCTCCGGATTAGAGAGCAACGTTTTAACCGTTCTGAATATTTGAAGCTTAACATGTATCCCACTCATTTTGTGGAATTAACGGTGAGAGAATTCACAGAATGGAGGCGAGGGGGCGGCAGGAGTAAGTGGAAACCAGGTCGAAACGTGTTAGGCATGATGAACGCAGACTATCAATGTCCCGCTGCTGATGCGAACCTTATCATGATACCCTGTCATCATGCAAACCACTGGTTCCTATTAGTTCTCCATCCAGCGTTCAGAACGGTTCACATATACGATAGCCTAAGGGAGGACGAGCCTGGACAGCTGCTGGCACAGATGTACAACGAGTACATCACTTTAGTGGTTAGTATTTATTTTTTGACCTTGGCTCATAGTATATTGTTCTTGTCTCATAGGCTTGATTCTCGTTTTTATTGTTGGATGCAGACTACTGTCCTCTCGCTAGCATGCGGACGGCCACAGGGTGACCCTTGGACGGTCGTGATGATAAAGGACCGACCAAAGCAATATAACGGTCACGATTGCGGGATTTACGTCCTCAAGTACATGGACTACATTGCTCGCTCGGAAGTGCTCAAACACTCCTCGTGGACTAGGAAGGATGCCTTGACGTTTAGGTATAGGATAGCCTGGGAGCTGAAAAAGAATGAAGCTAGACGCCTTCATTACCATTATCCTGACGTGCGTGGCTAGCTGCTGTGATGTTACAAAAAACTGTACCAAAAAGAAATGTACATAATTTTTCGCATGCTATGAATTTGGCGCTAAAATGTGCGCGAATATACCTTTCATATGACGGCATTCGAAAAAATTACGCGTCTCGCTTTTCGCCGAAATTCATAGAAATGGGCTAACTAGCGTGCATGAGGTGCAATGAGCGAAAAAAAGTGACAAAAAAAATTACAACTTTTTTCGGAAGCTATCAAATGGGCCTAAAGTGTGCCCGAATAGGCCCTTCCTAGGAAAACTCAAAAATTAATGTGTCTCGTTTTTCGCCGAAAGTCTTACAAATGGGCTA
>JAVXUP010003081.1:0-88507 GCA_033070095.1 Escallonia herrerae | reverse complement strand
ATGATGAATGTGATTTTTCACATAAAAAATGGTACCCCATTTGGCACTCTTAAAATGGCTAATGGCGCTCTATGTACGGCTACTTTATGCATGTGATTTATGGTATGCGTAATTGTGCAAAGCATTGCAGGGAGTGTCGATAGCCATTTTTGAGGTGCTATTTGGGCTACCCTAAAAAAAGAGAACGATTTACTTTAAGTGGGGCTTCACGATAACATGGAGTGATGACTTAGCTATGCCATGTCAGGTTGGAGTTGATATTGGACGAAGTGGTGGAAATATCGTTGCTCCTAGCGTAACTGTTAAATCTCTAAGTAGGTACATAAAAGATCCTGAGCTCGAGCCCCATCTTCATGAGAAATATTCGGCTATTCTTTTTTGGGGGTTTTGTTTAGTCTTTGAAGTTTTTGATTTTTGACTTTTCTTTGCACAAGGGGGGTAATACACCCATTTTTATGGCTGCACAGAGAGAAGATACTTCAAGTGAAAGTTGAACAACGAAGAATTTTTATGTTTCAGTTAAGCAGATTTATACAACTTCCCATACTGAATTGGCGAATAAATTTTATCAGTCCTGAACTAGCATCTATGCAAATATAAGAATTGCCTTTTACAAGAAAAGGAGAAAAAACTTGTATCAATATGAATCAGCTCTTTTAAGTATTTTGGTTGATCTTTGTTTATAAGTCATTATCATCGCCGATCACCTTTCTGCATATTGGTTGTTATTATACATTTCTGCATTTCTTTTACGTTTGTCGGAGATTTGGTAATTCTTCTAGCAATAGTATTTTGGTGATTTGTAAACTAAAGTTATCTTCTGCAGGGTTAGGTTGGAAGTCTTGGAAGAAGCGTTGGTTTATTCTTACGCGCACTTCTTTGGTCTTCTTCAAAAATGATCCTGTTAGTATAATTTTATTCTATATGGCACTTCTTTTGTTCTTTGACATCCCTTCCCAGGAAGTTGCATCTTTCTAGAGTGTGCCTCCGATTTGTATATATTCTTGAAGTCCAAATTGTCTTTGTGCGCTTTGTGTTCTAAACTTGGCTCCCTAAGCAGCTCTCAGTAATCAAACACTAAAGCTAGTCTATAAGACAGTCCTTGTTATTTCACAAGCAAACTCAAAAGAACCATGTTCATTGGGCAGGCTTGCAAGCCATGCTTCTCGGGAATGATGGCTTTTCGGTAAGTATGGGCTAAAAGTCACCTACAATGTCTACAGATGCAACATCTGCATGTCAGATTACATGATAACAGTTAGTGAAGACACATTCCGACGCTTTTAACTTGTGTGCATTCCTTAGCTATCAATCTTTGTATTTTGAACTGGTGGGCAACACTTTCTGGCACTTATCAAAACATGACCAACAATATAGAGTATATGACTAGTTTGCTAAGTGGAGACAAAATCAAAGTTACCTACATAAAATATACCTTTACTCTGTTACTTATGTATGTGCACATGGACTACGTCTTCTTTCAGAAAACATGGGTGATTGTTTATCATTATGATGCAGAAATCAAGTATCACATTATTAAGATTTTCATGTGTTGCATGTTGTTTAATTTGTATAGGGAGAATATTTAACTATTTCATATTGTATGTTGTGCTGTATCTGTGTTTATGCTTTGTGATTATGTCCTTCAGATACGTCTTATTACTTGGGGTAAAAGGTGAACTCTTACCAAGTTCACCTGCTGCTTTATTTTACATATACAAAACAAATCACATTGCTTCCTAGTTTACTTCCACACAATTGTTCTCCTCTATATATCGTTCTGCTTCTATCTTTTTCCTGAACTGTATCTTTTTTGACCTTTGTAGTTTTCTTTCTTTTTAACTTCACATGTAAAGATATTGTCCATCTTCATATTTGCCCCGCTCGATTTCATCACCTCTCTTCCTTGAGTAAGAAAAAATTAACTGGTCACCTTTGCTTCGAACTGACAAATGAAAGGCCATGACCAGCGTATGTCTCTAGGAACATTAATATTGGGACAGATGTCATGGAGCAAATCAAATTCAACTCTGCAGGGTCTGTCTGTTGAACTAGCATATATTGACAATTAATAAACATTTTTCTTCAAGGTTTCCTTTAATAAAATAGCCTAGTCTTAATCTAGTTTTAGGCCTTAATGCTTCTCTTCCAAGTTCCCCATGAGTCTTATCCAACACTGATATTTCTGCTTTAGCACCAGCTTATTATATAAAAATGCAGCACCGAACCCTGATAAACTTGTCTATACGTTGCCTTAGCTTTAGTCCATGTTGAACAGAAAGGAATTTTAATACCTCAGAACTTGATCCATTCTGACTCATTATCTACCTTATCTTAAGGGCCTAATGAACTGCACTGTCTTATTGCTTTGACCAAAATCTTACTTTGTTACCCATGGGGTTCCTGGGAGATGGAGTGCTAGGGTTTTGTTGTGGAAAAAGAAAATTTATTTTAAAAAGTACCTCTTTGTACTACTTGCTTAACGTGAGCAATTTCTTGTTTGAGTCGAAAGAAAAGAAAGTGTAGAATGCATTTTGCGTTCATCTAAGAAGTACAATTGGGAGGAAGAAAGAGCAAAGAAGTTGATAGGTATTCAATGTAGTCCACTCTTCTATACTTAGACACTTATCCTTAGAGGCCTATCTTCTTATTAATTCTTTTTCTTTATTAGATTCTGTGGTTTGATTACTTGAAGGATCATAGTCCTATGTAAGAGGAATGTTTAGCTTGCTCCTTTGGTAAGCTGATCTGTAGTATTGCAATTTTCTTCTTTCAGATGCTTCAATTGATCTTACTGATGTTTCTTTTCTTTTTTTTTTAAAATTTATGCAGAGTGCACTTCCCCAAAGAGGGGGTGAAGTAAATCTGACTTTGGGTGGTATTGATTTGAACAATTCCGGGAGGTAAGAATGGTATTAAATGGGACTAGGTGGAGAAACTTGTATTCCAGACAGCTAATCTGAACTTTTTATTTTGCAGTGTTGTTGTTAGAGAAGATAAAAAGCTTTTAACTGTACTGTTTCCTGATGGCCGTGATGGACGAGCATTTACTCTTAAGGTGCCTCTTTCACTACTCTTCACTCCCCGCACCCCAAACACCACAAAAAAAAAAAAAAAAGAAAAGCTTCCATACTTGTGCTCTTTTCGAAACATTTTTCTTTCCTTTCTCAAGTGGCATTTGGGATATGTGAGGTTTTTTTTTATTTTGGGTTTTTAATGTACTTAGACTCCTAACTCTTGGGGCTTCGTGTTTCGCTGTTTTCTGTTTTATTTTCTTCCTTTCAGGCAGAGTCATCAGATGACCTGTATGAGTGGAAAACAGCGCTAGAACATGCTCTTGCCCAAGCGCCAAGTGCTGCGCTTGTGATGGGACACAATGGAATTTTTCGAAATGACGCTAATGATACAATTGAAGGATCTTTCAATCAATGTTTGTACATTATCATCTACTTGCCTTGCCAGTGACAATATAATAGGCTCAAAAGTTTACAAAGTTTTGAATAATTGTTGCAGGGAGGGATAAGCGTCCTGTTAAATCCTTGGTTGTCGGGCGGCCAATTTTGCTTGCACTAGAGGATATAGATGGAGGCCCGTCATTCCTCGAGAAAGCTCTTCGATTTCTGGAGAAGTATGGTAAGTTTCTATCTCACCTATGATTGATCTTTTCTGTTTCCAGTGTGTCATGTTGATGGCAGATACTTTTTTTTGTTGGTGGGGTGTTTGTGGGGGGGGGGGGGGGGTTGTTCTTAGAGAGCCTCTGTTGCTTTCCTTTCTAAAATGAATTAGTTACTTTAATAGTCCTTGTGTCCTATCAATAAACGTCAGCTTAGGTTGCATGGTGTATTTGCTATGGAGTAAATAATGTGGACGTCGCTAAATTGAATGCTTGAAAACGTAGTCCTTGTATTTTTGTCGTTTTCTTACACTATTTAGTCCTATGTTATTTTCCAAAGCAGGAACTAATGTAGAAGGAATATTACGACAATCTGCAGATGTTGAGGAGGTAGACCGCAGAGTCCAAGAATATGAACAAGGTTTTCTTTGGCTCAAAGTGGCATGATTATTTTAGAAATTTTTTAGCTGTTAATGGAAACTATTTCACTAGTATTATGTTCCAAAGATATTTTTGTTTAAATTTATATCCCCTTGAGGTTATTTGTAATTTTCCTTGAAGAGAGACTGTTGCTTGATGTGGCTGTTGCTTGCTTTCGTGGGAGTTTTTCGTTTGATCATAAGTAGGAGAAGAGCTGAATCAGTTGTCTAGCTCTTTTCTTTGCTTGATTTGTTTTCTCCTTTTAGATAAAGATCCAGTTATCCTACTTTAGTTGGAGTGTTTGCTCATGCACATGCTTTCATACTGTAGCTTACTTTTGCTTGTTTTAGGTAAAAGTGAATTCGCGACTGACGAGGATGCTCATGTCATTGGTGACTGTGTTAAGGTGCTGTGCTGTATCTTATGTAACAGAATAATAGATTAGTGCTTCTTTTGGGTCTTGCATATAATGATTTCTGATCAAGTATCACAACCGCAGCATGTTCTCCGGGAACTACCCTCATCTCCTGTTCCTGCATCCTGCTGCACTGCTTTGTTGGAAGCTTATAGTATGTTCAGATGCCAAAAACTTCTTTTCGCACAGATTTTGGTTTATATGGATGCAAGAATGCCACAGATTTTTGGCTGCCATGTGTTCTCGATTTATCACTTAGCCACTGCAGTTATTACTATCCTTTGCAGCTCTTGAGCAGTTCTCATTGTGCTCTTTCTTTGGCTATCATATATTTGTTTGTCGTAGATGGTAATCTTCTATGAATGATTCTCTTTTCAGAATTTTGGTTCCCTTTTAAGCGTTAGTCAAATCCTATGATGACTTAAAGAGTAATCAGGGAAGCTCAATTTGTTAAATAATTTCTATTAATTAGACCAGATTAACTCATGTGTAAACAATCTCAAACCCGAAGTATGAGTGACAGTATGTATATTAGGATAGATTTTTTTTATCTGCTGGATTCTATATCAGGTGTTTGGAGACGATTAAAGACCGGATATACATTCTGACAGATATCTCTTACCACCCTCCAGTAGGATAATTTGATCCATTTGGATTCGGGCAGGCGGGTTGGGGGTAGAAATTATCCTGTTGGGATGAGACATAAATGGTGGGATCCTCGCTCCTCTCTCTTCCTTCTGTTTCTATCCTCTTCCCTCTTTTCTCCCTTTTCCATGGAACTAACCCTCCACTGCCGAGCATCCTTCCTGACCGCTGCCGACCAGCAGCTCTCCGCAACCCACTACCACCGCCATCATCATCTTCCTCCACTGCAACAGATCTGGACGATTTCATCTTCTATTTCTTTGCTTCCTCTCTTGTGCCTTGGAGAATCCACTCAACGGCTCCATTTCTTGTCCATCAAGTTCTATGGTGTGAAATTATGACTTTGCTGATTTGGAGGAAGATCTTTTTTTGCTGCGTTATCGTTTAATTTCTCGACTTGTTAAATCGGGTCATGCAATTGGCTATGTTACATGGACTCTTTGGTTTTGCGTGAAGTACCCGTGTCGGACACTCGACACTTGGACATGGGTATGGGATATGTGTCCGACACATCTCGTAGGATATGCCATTATGATACTATCTTATAGTCTTTTGTTTAATTAGTAGTTGTTTTGAGTGGAGATAAGTTGTCAATTAAAACCAAATGCATCACATAAAACACCTTTTTGCCTTCGAAATAACTAAAAAACAATAGAAAATATGAACATTTTGCCGTGTCCCCGTGTCTTGCGTTTTCAAAATTAGACGAGCGACACTCGTCCGATCCGGACACTTGTACCGAGTCCATGTAACATAGGCAATTGGTATGAAGACTAGAGGAGTTGGAACAACTCATCAATGGCAGTTTCGGTATACTGAAAAACTCGACTTGTAGTTGAGTACTAACCCCGTTTAACTATGGTCTTTTTATAGTGGAGATTGGGTCGAAGCAGGTGGGCTGCCATGGTGTGGATGGTTAACACTGATGGCGTTGGTGGTGGTTGTGGGTGGATGAATTGCGGTTCCAATTATGAAAAAGTAAAATGGTTATAAATCTCCACTATCAGGACTTCTAATCCTAAGCCTAAAGCACATGTAGTATAGAGTTATATGCTTATCCTCCCCAACCCATCGGAAAACAAATTCTACCCTATCCCGCAATATCCCATTCTTTGGCCTATCGCATATGGTGTGTCGATGGTGCCAGGCAGTAGTTGCAACACTGGACCATGTCTGCCTGAGAACACACGAATTGTAGTGATTGTGGCCATGCGCAGCGCCGTTTAAAGAGGTGCCTGTGCCATAGCACTCGGGAGTCTGTAAGGTAGTGTCCCAGAGAAAAGCCTACCCAAGATGGCAAGGAGTCCTCTTGCCGGAGCACTAAGAGCGGAGCCCCCTCGGAGTACTGCACACTCCAAGGAGTGGGTTGAAACATGTTCCACGACCTGGGTTGAGTGTGCATGGTGTTTTGAAGTTAGAAATTGACATCGGGGTGCAATGGATAGGTGCGGTGCCGGGCAATGTCCCATGGTGCGGTGGAAGGCATGGGCATGATACCAGTTGCGACGAAGGAGCGTGATGCATGAAGGCGTGGTGAGGTGCAAGGGACGGAAGTCACATCGTAATGGGCAAGACGACACATGGAAGCAGTGTTTGGGAACAGGTACCCGCGACAGTGCACAGGCACCATTGGAGCATGTCACTGGCCATATAGCGTCCAAGCACCAATAATGTCTTAGGTACCCAAAAGTGTCCAAGGCCATGCATAAAAATGGTCAAGGACGCAGCACGTGGACAAGAGGAAGGGGTTAGAACAATGACATAATCGCATCCTTGCCGTGGGCGGATGCCAAAGATGAACCGTGTCCTGGCCAGTTGCCTTTGGCGGATCCGTCCCCTGGACGGTTGCCTTGAGAGGATCTGCACAGGCCATTTTCCTACCTTGCGGGCGGCTGTCTCGGGTGGATTTCCTGCCTTAGGCCCCTGCCTCACAAAGTTTTGAGCCCCTGGCGACTGGTTCAAGGTCATTTTGTACCTTGGGCTATTTTCTGAGCATCATCATGCCTTAGCCAGTTTGAGTGTATTTAGCGCGACTAGTGCGGACGACATCTGGTTTGACCGGAATGTTTTCGCTGATGTCTTGGCAGTTGAAAGTGAGCCCTGAATATGGCCACATGTGCTTAGCCAAAATGGCTAGCAACAAGTGCGTGACACGTTTGACATTGGATGTTCTAAGTTTTGGTAACTGTTTTCAATCATGTAGTGGTTTCTGAAACTCCAATATTTGACTTCTGATCCTCAGTGTTTAAGTTGTTTCTTGGATTAATTTCGATGATTGAATGGTATTCCTTTATGTATGTTGTATTTATGCTAGATAATGTTTTGTTTTCCTTGCTATTGCCTGGCAGAAATTGATCGCAAGGAAGCTCGGGTGAATGCTATGCGCTCTGCAATACTGGAAACATTTCCTGAACCAAACAGGCGGTTGTTACAAAGGTGATCTCACTCTCTCTCACCCCCCTCTCATGTTATGTTATATCTTCGCACCCCTATATTCTTGCTAGATCTATTTCTAGATTATAGTTAAGATAACCTCAAGCATGTCGTCTATTATATATACGTTGTTGTTGTGCAAGAAAATTTTACTAATAAGCCCCTCAAACAATCGTTTGGTGTGGGGCGGCCTAAACATTTCATGTACACTATACACAAAAGTGGAGGCTCCCAACTTCTGTCAAAAAGAAAACTGTAGAGGATGAGAACCAGGGTCAAAAGCCTCAAAAGGCAAAGGGGAAGGAGAGTCTAGATGGGAAATTTATTTTTGCACACTTGTATTGTAGCAAGAAATTTATTTGTGTAAACAAATGTCAGCTTCTAGTGATAATGTGATACTTCTGAATAAAAGAAAAAGGAGAAAAAGGACAGTGACAAGTTTGTTAAGATGATAAATTACGGGGATGGTGTGGAATCTACTATTCAAAAGCATGGAGAGAAGCAAAACAAGATTGCTTAAAATCCAATATAATCACTTTCTCCCTGTGCGTGTGTAATGTAGAAACATGGGGTAGTTTGAACAGCAGCTCCTAATAGATTTAAAGATGACTACTAGTCAATGGAGAGTTATGTGTTCTGTATTTTGCTTTATGCATCTAAAACTGTTTCCTCGTTTTTTATCCACATTAAAATGGCTGAAGCCACTGAGAGGTACCAATTTGGTCTACGTATTCAAGAGAAAGAATTTTTGTTTTGCATGATCTTGATAATAGTGTCACCACCTGAACCCACAGTTGGGCTCGTGAGTTAGGTCTATGACCGGACGCAGGCCCATTGGACTTTCACCAAGGGCTCTGCCAGGCCTTACTAATACCTGTACTTACACAGTCTTAATCATTACTAAAACTAAACCATTAATTCGGCTATTAAGAGCTGCCCTTAAAATTTTTCTCAAAACGTCTCGTGAATATCCTCAAAATAAGTACTCTACTGGCAAGTAAAACTTGGGGTTTATACAGACATAAGCTCCTTACAACACACACCCACAACACACCATACCCACAACACACCATACACAGAGCACAAAGGCACACTGTCTACACGCAAAGCGCGCTGCACACACGCACACAGCGCAAACACACATCCAGGCAGCCATCACAGAATACACGCTGCATAGACCCACCTTACACACACTGCTACAGACACATTACACACAAATTACACACATTGACATATATACACCCACACCCTATAGGGACACACACCCCAAACACGCGCACACACCCCTGCACATAGCCACCCACACACAAGCACCTATAGAAAACACACGCACGCACACACACTCAACCTGCACATGCCACGCACACACTCGACCTGCAGACGCCACACACACATTCACCTGCACACACACCACACACGTACACACAACACGCCCACACACCATGGTTGCACAACCGCGCACACCCACACACACACAAACGCAGGTCACACAAACATATAGACGTATACACAAACTCGACCAATAATCTGTACAATTTAATTTGGATGAGGGATTGAAACTTACTGGCAGTGGCACCCCAAATTCGTAGGATTAGCACCATGATGAATCTCTTCTCTCGCGTCAGTTTCAGCCTCATGCACACTCACACCTCAACCGTTCTATGGAGAAATGGTTCTCCTTCTGAATTGTGGAACCAACCCCAACCACCTCCCCTCCTCCTCCTCCATGTCACTCAACAAAATAAAGCCAAATCCGCCCTGGTTATCTCTAAATAATCTCTTATTTAGCGCAAACATGAGGTTTGGTTTTGTATATTCACATAATAACCCCTTCTTAATTATAACTTATCCAAAGTCACCCACCCATTTTCATTTATTTCTTGTTCGGACCTAACTTCACAATATTACAGTTTTGACCCTTTCTAAACTTTGGAGCTGTAGGTGATTCAAATAAATTATACGAAAGGAATTAGAAAATAATATGTAAATCAATAACCGGATTGGTTCAGAATGTTACACATATACAGTTGGAGGGGGCAATTACGTAGATGTCAAAGTGAGAGGACAATTTGTCGGTCGAGGTCTTAGGATGTGAAGCAAAGAGAGAGAAGACAATTTGTTGGTTGAGGTCCTAGGATGTGAAGGTTGTTGCGGAATTCTTTCAGAGGAGAAGTCTATATTTCTTTGGCTTAAGAAGGGTAACTCAACACGAAGTTCTCCTCGAGATGGCCATTGGCCACTTACAAGAGAAGATGGATTTAAAACTACGCGGTGGTCGTTTTTTATTTGTTTCCTTTTCTCCCGGCAGATCTCTTTTGTGGACTTTCTAGGATAGTTTATGCTGAGAGCTTAGGTATGGCTATTTTTTCTTGGTCCTTGCTTATAGGGTGAGGGCTAAGTTTTTTGCCTTTTTTTGTCTGCCACAGCTGGCTACACTTTTGGGAGTTCTTTGTCCTTTTTATTTATATATATGTTTATTCTGAGGGCATAGGGTTGGTCCCATTGGACCCTCTTGGTGAATTTTCAACACTTCCTCCCTGTAAAAGAAAATAAACGATTGCGTGAGTTGTAAAAATGTTTTTTTGGTTTCAATCAATGTGGTAAGAAATCACCTCTTTTATTTGCATCTTTCATGAGATAAAACTAATTGTAAGCTTATACTCTCAGTCTTCTAGTCACTTGATAAGTCTACTCTCTCACTTTGCTGTTCAATCGCAGAATCCTGAAGATGATGCATACAATTTCTTTACATGCTTCTGAAAACCGGATGACACCATCAGCAGTTGCTGCTTGTATGGCACCATTGCTTTTACGCCCTCTTTTAGCTGGTGAATGCGAATTGGAGGATGATTTTGATATGAATGGTGATAGTTCTGCCCAGCTTCTAGCTGCTGCCAATGCTGCTAATAATGCTCAAGCCATCATTACAACACTCTTGGAGGAGTATGAGAACATCTTCGATGTAAGTTGGTCCCAGTCTGGTGGTTTCTTAATTTGGTCAGTAAATGCTAAATTTTGCAAGTTCCCTCTTCATCTACCATTATGCAGAATTTTTTTTCTAGGTTGATCTTTCTCTCCTTTTATTCCTTCTTCATGTTTTTTAAACTTGTCTCTCAATTACGGCTGAACTGAAAAACAAATTCAGGTTGGCTTCTATGGCTTCTATGAATAAGTTGACTAAAACACACAGCAGCTACAATGAAAAATTACGTTAATTCGTTATACAGGGGCCATTGGTAGGATGATATGATTACTGCTCCACTGCTTTAGTTGCACTGTTCTACTTCTATATTTTTGTACTAAGCCTAGTTCTGCAGCCAAATGATCTGCAGAGTACGTAAATTTTAGCTTGCATATCCTAGGATGCACTATCATTTACTGGCCTAATCAGTTTCATTTTGTTGATTGTTATACTTGGCGCTTACTATTTCTGTTTCAGGAGGATGCTATGCATAGATGTTCTATTTCAGCTGATTCACAGATTGAAAATAGTGGGAGTGAAGATTCGAGCGAGGATGAAAATCTGGAATAAAAAACAATGGTTACCATGATGCACAAAATGAAGCCGAACAAGAAACCGATGATGATGATCGTGTACTCAGCGGAAAGCTGAGTGAAAGCAGTGGTTATGCTGGCAGTGATCTTTATGATTATAAGGTCTTCTCTCCAACCCATACTCCTAAGTAATAAATGTAAGAATAAGAATAAATGATCATTAAGGACATACGTCTATTGGGGTGAGGCTTGGGCAATGTAGGACTGGCAGTTGGGCGGGTCGGATGCGGATCTTATGAAATCTGTACCCTCCCCGGTAGTACTTATACATGACTCCACCCACCCCGCCCCACTACCGGGTTAAGGAATGGGAATACCATCCCTGACCCGGCGGATGATTATAAAATCCGACCCCACCCCGATCCGCCCCGAGCTCACTCAAGAATCAAACACATGATTTGTTCACAACTCAAGCTCTAACTTCCCCTAATACAGGTTGATTGGTCATGCATATACTCTTCTTTTTGGCATTTCTTGCTGCAAACAATAGGGTGAACAACTCACAAAGACAACGAATCAATAAATGCAACAGAATATGCATTGGAAACATACAGATGGGGAAACAGAATGGAACTGCTCGGAGAAATAACTTGTGAATTTCGGTTAAGATTCAAAACAACCCAGATAACAGAGAATAAAAGGCAAAAAAGAAAAACACATTGCATGAGGAGTGTGCTGAAGGAAATTATGCAGAAATTATTATTAATTATTAACATAAGAAAAGGGTCAAGAATCAAGAATCAAACACACCCACTAATTTGTAGTATCTTTGATACGAATCTGATCCTTCGTATATAATTAAATAATTATACAGTTATCAACTCTCATAAACACACTCATCAACTACTTGCAATTCTTTTCCTTCCCATAAACTAGATGTGTATGTTACAGGGGTTGAGAAGGAAGAAGATAAGGATATGGCAAGACTTTACAAAATAATAGCAAGAGACCCATCCCAATTGGACTAGGCCAATCTATGCCAGTACAAGGCTCGGCGTGGCTTGAATTGGCTGCCAGGCTGCCACCAATTGACGGTGAATCGGTCGATGGCGGAGCAATCGCAATTGTGGATGATGACGGGAAAGCAGTGGGCTGCCGGCTGCGACCTTTGCTAGTGGTGGACGGTGGCTAGTGGTGAGTTGGTCTGTGTAGGGGATGACAGTGTGGCACAAATAGAGCTGAAAGCCTGAGCGGCGGGTGAGTGAGTGAGAGATTTTCTGACTATATATATCTATCAAGATGGACGGCTGAGATGATAGTATCAGATTTAAGGTTAGGATAAATTATATATGGGGTGGGTATGGGTCAAGGGGCCGGTTGGGTTAGACGAAATACCATGTCCAACCCGTACCCGATGCGGGTTTAGATTTTAGCTACCATACCTGCCCATAACCCGGTCAAAGTCAAGAAGACCCACTCCTATCGGATCGGGACAGGTCGGATATCCGTTGGGTGCGGATCAAATTGCCATCCCTAGGAGCAACAGTAAGCTTACTCCAGTTTTGACCTGAATGTTCTGATTTGAAACTCGGAAATAGACTCTATAAAAGGGCGATAAGGTTTCTTACATCAACCCTCAGACCCTGCAATAGCAGGAAGATCGTGCACTGGGTGGGGCCTCCTCTACGCATATATATCTTTTTCTTCCCTTGTTAAATATATGTAATCCCATGTCATAGAAGTAGGTCAGTCTATTTTATTCAATGAAGTTTATAGAAGTTATTCATGTAGCCTACCCCACTCGATTGGGATGCAAGCTTAGTTGATGATTATCATTATGATGATGGTGATGGTGGTGATACGCACACAGATACACCTGCGTATGCGTATGCGTGTCTGTCTGTATTGATTTATCTAAGCTGATCCTCACCCAGCTCTGGGATGGGCTCCTATATTCCAACCCATCCTGGACTGCTCGCCCCCGCCATGTGGGCGATCCCAGATCACTTTCTCGAATCCTTAAAGACAGTGTGCCAGACTGGTGTACTGTGTGAAATTCTTGTTATACCCACTCTACCACCCATATTAATCTCAGCACCCAAAAAGAAATCCACCTATGTGCCAGAGTGTGGTGCCCTGTCTTTACATAAATGCGAAACAACGAGCAACTCTCCATATCACATCTTTTTTTAATGTTTATTAATTTCATTATAGACATCTTGCGTATGTCTTCCCAAATGCAGGACTGGTTATTCTAGAAAGGCCATCAACCAAATGATCAGAATATCGCTTGTACTCACGAGGTGCACCCCTTTTGTTGGAAAGAAATCTCGAACACCAAACATCACCACCCACTTATAACTTCTATCAGAAATCAAGTCAAATGAAAATCAAAAACTCAAATCAAATATTAAAAATCAACAAAGAAGCTTAAATACTGAACCCCAAAACTTGAAGACGGCAGTGGCAATGGTCAAAGAAGACGATGGCATGGGTGGTAATGAAACGACTATGGCCTTGGTGACGACTACACCACCACCCAAATCAATCTCCTTGGTGACGATTCAGTCCACTAACCCTAATCGCTACACCAAAATAGACACCTTGCTACCCCCCTCTTGCACCACACTGTTTGGTGACCAAATCCACTCCAATTTCTGCCGACAATCATTTCTCCATGACCTAAAAACATTACTGTTGTAAAGATTTGGAGATGATTATTGTTGGCGTGTATCATGGTGCAGTAAGATGGGTCACGTTGTACTGATGGTGGCTCATTGGTGGAGAGAGAAAATTCGGTGCTTGGATTCAGATCTGGGCAGATTTATGGTGACTGCAGCGAAGTGGGTAAGGTGGGGGTTGTAGTTAATGTGGTTAAGGTGGAGATGGTGAAGTGAGTGTGGTTGATATCGGTGGGCTGGTGGTGGTGCACCATTGTGGTAGGTGGTGGCGGTGATAGCTTATAGGCGGCAGGCATCGGTAGGTTCAGTGGCTGGTTACTAACGGTGGTGGGACTCTGGTGGTTTGTGGCGGCAGTGTTGGTTTTGGCGTGATTGAAAGATCTGCAACAGCTGTGGTAGTGTTGGTGGGGCTGTTGGTGGGTGTGGCAGCAGCGGTGTGGTGGTGGTGGGTGTGGCAGTAGCGGTGTGGTGGTGGTGGAGGAGAGAATAGAGAGATGATAATATTAGAGTAACAGAGGAGATTGTGACTACCTGGGCGAATTGAATGTGAAGAGAGAGAATAATGGAAGCTGAAAAAGGCTGGATAGAGAAGAGAGAGAAAATGTGGTATTTTGGTGATTTCTCTTGTTTGCCGGATTGTGTGGCAGACTAGCTTTACTTTTCTACGAAAAACTTCTTGGATTGTCCAACCCTGCCACACGGATCGTCCAAGATATGATGGGAATATGGGAGCCATCTCAACCTTGGGAGGTCATCCTCACTGGCGTTAGGATGGCTTCATATATCTGAACCTATCTTGGACCGTTCACCCCTGACTCGTGGACGGCCCAAGATGCTGTCTTTGAACCCAAGCGCCAGATTTTCGGGTGCACTAATTTTTATTAAAATGCCCGTCATATTTCTCTTCCCCGATTTCTCTCTCTTCTCACTTACACCCCCCTCCCTCTCTCTCCTTGACCTTTATTAACAAACGCAGATCCTATCTTCTCCCTCACCCTCCCTCTTCAACACCCCAACTTTCCCTGATTATCTTCCTCTTGAACGACCTTCATCTAGATTTCATAGCCATTGTTGCCGCCCCTACCGCCGCCAAAAAATGTTTTACTATAACCCTCTTCCGAATTTCTCTCTGTTCGGAGCATGTTAAGTGTTAACCCATAGGTGCACGGATCCAAAAATATTGTCTCATTCAAAAGTTATACTGTAGATTCCAGTTGAGTGTGATATATTGGGGGTAGATGTCTGTCGATTAGGGGTATGAAAGGGTCAATTTGGTAAATCGAAGCTGTTGATGTCACTGGTCCTATTGTTCAGGGTACCAGCCAGGTGGATACGAGATTGGAGGCGGTGGTCGCCATCGACGCTGATGTTGGGCTGTGCAACTTGCTCCATTCTTCCCCTCAGAAGGAGATGGAGAAAGTGGGTCAGGGGATGGGAGACCTGTTCACCTGTTTTGGTTGAAGGTTGTGGTCAAATATCTGCGGGTTGTTTTTGCAAAAACTTTGGGATGAGGACTCATGAAATCTACCTTATTGTGAATTTAGAGTTTAGCTGTCAGATTAGAAACTTAGCATGTAGTGGATCAAGTAAATTGCTATTTCAGTTTGGTTCTTTTACATCCTGGCATAAATTTGGGTATTCTGTATCTTACACGTGTCAATGTATGATGGTTGTGGTGTTGGATTGTGACGGTGAAATGGTGTTTGGTGATAAAAGATAACATTGGGTGAGGAAGAGAAGAGGAGAAGAGAAGGTAGAGAGACTGGTGGCGATTCAGTGAGCTTACCCTCCAAGTTACGGCATGCCACATCTTCTTGATTGGTAGAAAATCTAGCACATGGGTTTGGCTTCATTTGACACCTTTTGGAGTATTTTTTGGGTAGAATTTTCTAGAAGGGGTTTGAGGGTCATTTTGGTCAATATGAACAATGCCCCAGATAATATGGTGCACTAGCTTTTGGTTTTAGTAAAAAAATTCTTCTGTTGTGCATGTGTTGAGAGCGGGTGGTCGAAAATGGTTTGTAGAAAGGGAGCCATACCAACTCTGGTTGAGGATATGCTCCCTCTAGGTATATGTATCGTTGTTGAGCTCACATACGTTGCATGTGAACAATAACTTTTGGTAAAGGTTTTGGGAACATTTACGCTGTATTTTTCAATAATTGGGAAAGCCTTGAAATTTTTGAAAGTATTCTCCGTCATTACAACTCAAGGTTAAATCGCATATTGCCGAGACATTTACACTCTTTTATGCTCATTCACAACAATAGTTAAAGTGAACTATTTAACACACAACAACATGAATTTGATATAGCTGTTCATTAAGATAACTGCAGTATAATTGTGGAGTAATCTTAGGTGAGGAGCCTTGACATGTCATCATGTTGACAACACTCTAAACTTTGTTTGACTCACCTCTTAGTAATTTATAAAATGTTAATAAAGCTTCCTAGGGTAAATTTTGGGCTGAAATCATATGATTGTGTTCCACATATATCTGAGTTTGAAGTCAAAAAGTTATGGATCTATAGACTTCTCAGACTCCCCGTAACACGGAAGCCTTCCAAAAACACATTCGAAATGAGAAAAGTTTGGAGCCAAAAGGAAAAGAAAAGAAGTTGAATGTATTCGAAGGGGATAAAGAGCATTGAATACATATTCTCATGGCCTTTACAAATTTTCTCTCTCTCAGGAACCCAACATTAGTAATTATGTATTAGTAGTTTGGATAACTCATCATATGATGTGATCAAAATAGGATGCATCAAAGTTTAGAACCCATAATATATGTTAATGTTTTTGGAGAAAACAGAGGAAGGAACACGTCTAACACATATAATCAGTCATTCCTTTAAAAGGACAGAACTAAATAACTTGGCACAAACTAAACTCTTTTTTTCTGGTTAATGGTCGGAACAATTTACTTTCATGAAGACACGTTAGTCTAGACATAGCAACCCTATGAGTGATGAGGTCTGACGGCGATGACACGCATATGCCACTGACTAATGCTTCATTAGACCCTCTCTTATGTTGCATGTCTCAAGGAATATATTGATGCCGATGGAGTGGGATATATAAGTCCAGTCCCATTTTTCTTTTTCATTTTGAGCATCGTCTTCACTGTTTAAATCCATTAGACTAAGAATATTGAGAGTGGTGAGAGAGTGGGAAGGGTAAGAGACTCGGGAGAGGATATTTTTTGTTCTCTTAATTATCATTATATATATAGTTAGATGGGGTGAGAGAGAGAGTCTTTTTCTTCTCAGATAATCTAATAAAGGGACTTTTGATACTGCGTAGTTATTTTTGATCAAATTATGTACTTCTGTAGTAGACGCTAATGTTGATGGGGGTAAAAACTTAGTAGGAAGTGACTCCTTTTATCACTTATATAGCATGACTTCAACAACAACTCTAGAAATCTGAGTCTCAAACATCAACAGTTGGGTCGCATTGTTCTAGCCACTCCAATCATCTATGCCAAATTTCAAGTTGATCGGAGGTACCGAGTGTCCAGTTTGTAAATTCAAACTTGTAGCTTTGAAATAGCTATAGGTTGAACACTATTTGTATAAGCACCTATTGGCCTCCGATGGACTTGAAATTGGTTACACATGTTGTATGTGAGCAAGTAATGCAATCCAATGGTCGGTTTTTTAAAATGTGACTTGTAACGTGAGTATTGAAGATCACCTTAGGTAAGCTGTATAAGGTGTCACCTCTTACTCACTCTCCCTGTGTGTGTGTGTGCCTGTCCCCGCCTTTATATTGATGTATTTACTTATGTCCAGGTCCTTAATGTTGGACAACTTTATCATTATTATCATGATATTTTAAACTTCATATTAAAAAGAGAATGTTTCTTATCTACTCCTTACATGCAAAGAACCGTTAAATGGTGCTATGTGTGTTTTTTTTTCTATTGAGGGTGGGGGGTTCTGGCGAAAACCTAATGTTTGACAAATTCTACACATAAAGGTTCCCCTGAACACCAGAGCATGGTCTTATGCTGGCCAGTGCTAGCACAAGCTTTTATCATCTCATCAAGCAAAATTACTGTAGGAACCATTAATGGTAAGTACGGTCTTTGATGCTTTTCTTATGCAGAGGGGTTGTCTGGGCTTCAAGATAGAGCTAATTTTTATGATATTAAATACCGGGATGCCGAAGGAATGCATAAGAGAATGCTGCCACCTTTGGGTCTGTTATTCACGCGCTTTTGACAAAATTGAGACTCCTCTTCACCGGCTGCATTTTTCTTATTTGAACGACGGTCAAGGAGGAGTTCTTAGGATCATCCATCTGATGCTTTTTTTGCTTTTCTGGATGGTTCTAGCATGGATTCTGTTTTGTAACTGGTCTGGTGGACATTTGTTTTTTGGGCTAGGGCAGCGCTTTAGTGATATATGCTTTTTCTTGTATGGGTTGCCCCCCCTCTGCGGCCTTATTTTCAATAAATATTACTCGTTAAACAAAGAAAAGAACTTCTAAACAGTCTTATCAATACATAAATTTATATTTCCCATGAATTTTACTTGCGCTCATATTCATCAGGTGGTTAGGGCAAGATCATCCCTTACCAAGAGGTTCTAAAATTTGTTTCTTGAGATGCTGGGCTTACTAAAGCCCGCTCAATCACTTAAGTGAGTTCGTTTGTCATTTTTCTCCACTATAAGTAAATAGATCAGGTTTTAGTGACTCAGTTAAGCTTTTGATTATTTGGTTTGTTACTGCAGCTACATAATGTTTCATGCTTTCCTATTTTTCATTGCCTTCACTTAAGGTAGAATCTACCCAACTAGAAATAACTTGATCAAGAAAAAGTTTTGTTTACAAAGATACTACATATACATTGTCTGCTGTAGTTTGTCTTGCAAATTCCCGAAGACATAACCATTTTATAGTGAGCCACTTCTGTCATGCTGGAGTAGAAACAAGAAAATAATATCATTCTAAATTGTATTAATTTTGTTGCTTTATAAGGATATTTTTACTAGTTTCAAATCCGTGTAAATGCACGGAGTTGTTGTGACAAAACCTACACGAGAAGAGATTAAAAAGATAAGAAATTAAAATTGGAACAACCAAATGAAAATGCTAATTGTACTATGGGAAAAAAGTGTCAAGGAAACTTTTAAATACTACGAGGTGCAAAAGTGTGACTGGAAACACTTAAATGGTCAGTAAGAAGTGCCCCTCATGCTTTGAAATCCTCAGTTGACTGTTTTCTTACCAAACTTTTTCTGAGTTCAAATAATGTAAAGTAAAATGGTAGTCTTTATTTAAATTATAAGTACTGCAGGTTTAATTCAAAACATGGAAAGACAGAACAACAATAAATATTACTTCAATATATGTAGAAATGCTTGAAATTTCTAATTAGTTTTGCACGTTGAGAATACAAAATAGAGAACAGAATAAATGAATAATCTTTACAGAGATTCCAGTTGCTGAAAATTTGGGATGCCACCTCTCCCGAACCCACCCAAATTAGTCTTCCGCGCATTTTACCGCTGATGAATTCGCTTACATTGGCCATATAGAGCCAAAAAAAATTACAAAGCAATAGATGGTAGATTCAAATCTGAAGAGGATTTAATTCGTAATTTGGTAGCTTTAAATTCTAATCATGTGATATTAATCAAAACATTTTGTCATCAATTTCTTCCCGGAATCGTCTAATATCTATTTGGACTCAGACAACCCTGACCCCCTAGTTAATCATGCTCATTAATTCTTGTGTTCATGTGGTAATTGCAGGCATATGGAGGTGATGATTCGGATGTTGGGTCCCCAAGGGTTAATCTCCATTCAGCAGCAAAATCTAATCTGCCTATAGACTCTCTACCACTTAGAGATTCTAACATTCAACTAAATGAGCAACAAGGCCGGCAGGACAAGGCAACTGAAATTGAGATAAATACTCCCGACATTTTACCTTCCAGTATTTTACCTTGTAGTGAGTTGCATCAATCAATGGGGGAGATGCTGTCTTCTATGGATCAAGGGCTGCCTCAATCTGTCTCTGGTCCTGAAGCATGTGTTGAGAAGCCAGTGAGCAAACTTACAGGCTCAAATCTTAATGTTAAGCGGTCAACATTTTGGGGAAGAGGCTCAGTGAGTTTTTTATTTTTTGCTGACGAATCTATCTGTTATATGTTATAACTCTTTGATTTTACTGTTGTTTTGTAGTAGTACCCCTTCTCCCCTTGTTATGGCCCCATTCCCTGTCCCTCTTGGACCTTCCAACCATTTGTATTCTTGGATGATCCAGCTATTAAAGATTTGAACTGATTTTCCTTGTAGAAGTGTATCTATAATGTCCCAAATTTATCTAAATTATGGGTGCTTTAATTTGAGGCCTTAGTACACTAGTTTCTTTTTGATACAGATTATATTAGTGTCCCAAGGGGAAAAACCCATGTACACTAGGAGTATCTAAAAGAAACCATAACAGAACAGAAAACAACGGGTCGAACCTGGATGTTGAGTAAACTTTCTTTTAGTACTAACTTGCGCGGTGTTGATTGTCAGTTTAAAAAACCTGGGTTGTAGCACATAGTAGAAGAATGGCAAGACATTGTGGCTCAGTATTAGGATTAAAGGCTGCCACATTAACACACACCCCCCCTCCCCCCCCCCAAAAAAAAAAAAGGAAAAAGGAAAAATTGTTTCTTTGTTTCGAACCCCTGACCTCCAGGTCACAATTGAGCAACCTTACCACTGCTCCAAGGCTCACTACCAACCCCATAAAAGTTATACAAAGGAAATTTGGAAAGGCTATACAAAGAATATCAGAATTGTAGTATATCAGCACTTGGTAACAGTATTTTGCTCACCTAGGAGTGTCCATTCAACTGTCTAGTCTGGGGAGCTTCATATGCTTTCTTGTATTGATGAACTGCTTATGAGATGTGTCTATCATGTCCTTACAACTTTTTATGATTTGTGTGGCTGTTGGGAATCTAACATTTTGTTACCTTTCTTTCTTGAACAGGCCAGAAAGACGCCCTCAATGGAATCCATTGATTCTTCTGGGGAGGAAGAGTAAGTTTACACAATAATACTTTACCATCATGCTTCTGGTGCATTATTATTCTTGTTAAGGCTCATCTATGGACTGAATTGAGGCAAAGCATATATGTTGTTCATTTGCTGTATATCTTCATTCATAGAGATGTCCTGAGGGCTTTTCATTTTTTTTCCTCATCTTAAAAAAATAAAATTTCTTGACATAAATTCAGGGACCATAAGAAACTCCGTTAGCATCAAACATCTCAGATATTGGAATTTTGGCTGTAAACTTGAAAATCATCTTATTGACAAAATACAGAAAGATTCTCTAATAAGCATACAAGTGTATAAAGGCAATTTTGCGGTGTCAAATATGCAAAGTTAACATATATAACAAAAAAAGAATGAAACATATGAAGAGCATATATAAGCATAGATGTGTGTGTGTATATATGCATGTAGGTACGTTTCTTTATACTAATCAAAATATAGGTTACGCTATGATTGTACGTTTCACCATCACAATGAGATCCAAGGTGATCAGCATCTGGTTGTTCTAGACTTCTGTTGTTCGTGCTTCGGGCTAAGTTCGTTTTGAAGTGTCTGTGTTCCGTGTGAGACCGTGTGGGGTTTTTTTTTTGTGGGTGGGGGGTAGAGGACCGAGGAGATGAAATATCTCGACCTCATCTGTGCTATATTTAGTATAAAAGCAGCCTTTTTTTCCATTGAATCTTTTGGGTCTGTTCGACCAGAAATAATTAAGGCTCTTGTTTTCATTTTGTCTCCAGCTCAAGAATGTCATTAAACAAAAACCCAGGATTCTAATTATATAGCTTTTGGCATATGTGTTTTGTGTGTATGGCGTGTGACTCTCATAGGAGTCCATATAACATTGCCTTTAACCAAATCCCTTATATATATATATATATGTTGATTAATTAGGTCAGTAAACTTAGTTACTGAACTTTTACATTATACAAAAAGGGTAAATGGTAAAGTATCTGAATCTTAGTTGCAGGAAACTTCTAATATGGTGACGTTTCTCTCTCGGAAACTCGCTTTTGCGATCCCAAGTTAGGAGCTCCATGGGATCTCGTCCCAAGCTAAGATGGGAACTCGATCACGCTAGTTGGATAGAGATGCATGGAACAAGTGATGGAATACATGAAAATCAAGCTCTTTTCAACTCAATTCCTTGTCTCTCTTCCTTCAAGTCCTTAAAGTCTCCTTGTCTGTTGTTGCTATCTATGTAAACTAAGCTAAACAAATGATAATACTCTTTACGCATTTATTTATTCAAGCCGCTCCCAACCTCAGATTCTTCTTGGTGCTTACTCTTCCCCGCCCCCGCACCCGCACCCGCTTTGTGCAACTAAGATCTGAATACTTTTCCTAGAACACTCTAATACATCTGTATGTTGGTTCTAAAAACGATGACGATGAAGGCCAAGCATTTCCTAAGCAGTCATGAGTAGTGAGAATTTTAGGATGAATGAGGTTGTATATTATCTCAAGGGCACATTTATACATATTTCATGATTTGAGAGCTCATTGAACAAAGTTCATGCCTAAACTGAATATCAATAATTGAGCGGCTATGCAGCTGGACTTGATTATAATTTTGTACATTTTTTGCTGGCTGTAGATGGAATTAAATCAATTAATATTTTACGTGGATGATGATAAATTGTGCTAAAAGTGTATTTGTTTTACTCTGCGCATGCCATGGAATTTTAGTGTAGAAATAGAGAACAAGTAATATGACTCATGCTAATTAACTGAAACAACAATCAAACACAACATAATAACATGAATATAGGTTTAAGATTAGCTAGCAAAGTGGCAAGCTTTCATGTTTTCAAGAATCACCTTTTCATGTGCAGAGCACGTGAACTCTACTCGTATATACATACACAAAAAAACACATATTTACATATTTATGTATTTGTGTTATACATATAACAACTTTATCTTTATCTTTATCTTTATGTTTATTCTTTAAAATTATATATAAGGGGCTAGTCGACATATAGCGCTTGATAAATTGCATTTTAGCTAGCTGATCTGAGGCCGTCCGCGTTGTCACGCGGAAGGTCCAGATTGACTTTTTTCTTCTTTGCCAAACAGCCCCTGCAACGGGGGGTGCCACTATAAGGAGTGGTTTGGTAGAGAGAAAAAAGACCGTGGATGGGGTGGGTGGGTGTTTTTTTTTGTGGTGGGGTGGGGGGGTGGGGGTGGACAAGAATAATATGAAAGATGCAAACAATGAACTTCTGGTATTGACAGCATGGCGACGGGATGACAGTGTGAGTGCAGGGCGTGTGGGGTTGGGGGGGGGTGAGTTGTGGGCCGGCAAGGAGGGGTTTGTGTGGTGGGTTGGTGATGCAGGGAGGGGGGGACCGACTGTCTGTCTTGTGCGTGTCGTCTGTCTCTGTGCGTTTGTGCACAGGGGGTGAATGACTCGTGTGTTTGTGGTGGGTTTGTGTGTGGTGGTTGGGGGTGGTGGTGGTTGATGGAGGTTAGTGGTGGTTGATGGAGTAGGGTGGATGGAGGTGTGTGAGTTTGGGAGTGCGTGCGTGTGTCTATATATATATATATAAATGGGAGCTGATCCATTGATAGTGCTAACAAAATGGGACAAGTTGCTAGCGCGATCTAGCCGTCCACGCGCGATCTGTGGACGGTCCAAATCTTTTTACTTGAGTTTTTTTTAGTCCGTCCGCTACGTAATGTAGGTGACAATATTTTGACAAAAATACCTCCATCCACTACATTATGTAGCAGACAAGTAGACACTACCTTTTTCTCCCTTTCTCTCTCCTTTCTCATCCGCTACATTATGTAGCGGACAAGCAGACACTACCTTTTTCTCTTTTTCTCTCTCCTTTCTCATTAATTTTCTGACACACATCTCTCTCTCTTTCCTTTCATACATCAATTTCTGACTCTCTGTCCTTTCTCTCTCTCTCTCTCTCTCTCTCTCTTTCTCTCAGATCTTTTTTGTTCTCTCTCATCCTCCTCTCCCCTCCTTTCTTCTTTCTCTCCAGTGTCCTTGCAGTACCACCATTTGGAAAATTATGTTCGACTTATTGAGATTATCAAATGCTCTATGTTACCGTTGCCTTGCTGGATCTAGGTTGGGATTGGGACCTTGGGTCACATTGCTTGTATCCTGAGTAAAAGTATCAATCTAAATGACTGAAACTTTTTGTCACTTCATTCTGATTTCAAGTTGTTTATTTTCCTTTTTGGCCTTGCGGTTGGGAATGTTATGAAGTGACGTGAAGTATTTTGCTGTTTGGCATCAGCTGCCTAGGCCTTTTATTTGTCCCAAGATATAAATTAAGCTTGCTATAAGGCCGGTGATGCAGGAGCAGAAATCTCTGTATTGACGGCGATCTAGTATATTGCTTTTGCCATTTCGTATCATGAAATCAGACATTAGCAACAGCAGGATTCACATGACACTGGAGAGAAAGAAGAAAGAAGAAAGGAGGAGAGAGAGAGAGAGAGAGAGAGAGAGAGAGAGAAGAAAGGACACCGGAGAGAAAGAAGAAAGGAGGGGAGAGGAGGATGAGAGAGAACAAAAAAGATCTGAGAGAAAAGAGGGGAGAGAGAGAGAAAAAGGACAGAGAAAGTCAGAAATTGACGTGAGAAAGGTAAGAGAGAGAGATGTGTGTCAGAAAATTAATGAGAAAGGAGAAAGAGAGAAAAAGGTAGTGTCTACTTGTCCGCTACATAATGTAGCGGATGAGAGAGAGAGAGAGAGAGAGAGAGAGAGAGAGAGTAGTGTCTACTTGTCCGCTACATAATGTAGCGGATGGAGCAGGAGGGTATTTTTGTCAAAATATTGTCCGCTACAATATGTAGCAGACGGATTAAAAAAAACGCAAAAAAAAAAAGATCTGGACCGTCCATAGATCGGGCGTGGACGGCCAGATCGCGCTAACAACTGGTCCCATTTTGCTAGCGCTATCAACGGATCAGCTCCCTATATATATATGCATTGCCATATATGCATGAATTCTTATGCTTGTATTATAGTTGCACGATGCTTGGGCAGGAGCAGTCAGCATCACAAGTACAATAGTTCATGAGGTGGGAGTGGATGCGAGGTGTTGGGGTGAGGTTCCATGGTGGGAGCGTCAGGGCAGTTGGAGAATTCTGCAACTAAGGGCCTTACGGCAATGTGTTTTTTGTTTCGAAATGAGTCCTGAGTGTCAACAGGGAAAGAACATGTTGTACAAAATACACCCCGAAGAGCCAGCCAATTGTTTTAGACATAGCTTGAATATGTCGAACAAAACAAAATATACCCTGAGGGCCTCCCAATTATTTTCACCATCGCTTGTCTGAATAAGCGAAATGCTCCGTGGCTGGCCCAAAAGATTGTAGACCATTGGCTAATCTCTGCGATGAAGAAGGTTTGAGTATAGAAGCCAGATTCTTCGCTGAATTGCCTTTGTTTTTCATACGCATGCTTAGGTGGAATCTTTGGCATTCCATCGGTGTCGTTTGAGTTGGCGAATATGCATTTTCCCGTGCCTGGTTGTTTCTGTGACTTTCTTTTTTGGTTTACTTTCTTTGTTGAGCTTAACTTCGTTTTACCTCGCCGCTTAAGTTTCATGAATGGATGTCTACAGTAGGGAGGAATGTTGCCAAACTTGAGGCCTTTAGAGAGTGCTACCCAAAGTAGAGTCGTTATTTTGTGGATCCAGTATTATCTAAAGCCATCATTCAAAAAGAAATTCTGAAGGCATTCGGAGATATTCTATGACAAAACAAACCAAGATTAAAGACACATCTTTTAAATTCTGAAATATGTCAGTTGCAGTGTGGATCCTATCCAGATAGTCTTGTTTAAGAAAGAAACAATTGCCCAGAAAACTTGTTTCTATGCACTACTTACAGTTGGTCATTGAGCAGCGCTGAAGTTAGGTCTTTTGTCCTTATAATCTGTTGCCTACTTTAGAGTATGAGCTACTGCTGTTTGTTTTTGGTTGTTGGTAGTATGTTTTCAGCAAACTATTGTGCCAGACATGCAAGCGCTTCTGCAAAAGTTGAAAACTACTTTAAAAATAGTTTCATCACTGAGAGGCTCTGTAATCTTTTGCGTGAGACTGTTCCCTTCTGCATGTTTAAAGTGAATCTAATGATATCATTGCAGGCTTGCTATTCAGAAGCTTGAAATTACAAAGAATGATTTGCGACACAGGATAGCAAAGGAGGTAGCATTTTATAATTGACCCCTATTATGACTGTTTTTACTGCTGAAGCATGGAAAATTCACATTCTTACTAGTAGGAGTCCTCTCATCCATGCTAGGCTAGAGGAAATGCAATATTGCAGGCAAGCTTAGAGAGAAGGAAGCAGGCTCTACATGAGCGTCGCTTGGCACTCGAACAAGACGTATACTCGCTTTTCCCTTTAGATATACCTGTTTTATTAATCATTGCTTTCGATCTTCTTGTTTTTGCTTGCCTGCTATTAAATTTACACTTGTTTTAAGTACCCTTAGTTTTGCAAATTGCATTATGTTCAGGTCTCCACCCCCCCCCCCTCCTTGTGTGTGTCTGTATGTCTGTCTCTAAATTAGTAACTCTTATCCCTTGTTTGTCTATTCAACAATCTGTTGGATTATCACTGTAATGTTAGAAATAGTTATGCACATTCTGCGCTACTTAAATCCCCTTGTACCCAATGTAGTAAATTAGTAACAAGAAAAGTTAAAGGCTAATGTCATGTCAAGCATGGTTTGGCTGTCTCTGTTTTATTTGGACGCTGTAACTGCCCCCTCTAAAACAACCACATTATCCCTTTCTGTGGAATTGTTCCAAAATCTCGGAATTAGACCTCAACTTGTGCAAGATAGTGCTAAGGATAGTAAAAGAAAGGCACAATCATGACTAACCTTTTGTAAGGGCTTCCTCTTTTGTTTGTCACCTATAAGTTTAGATCACATCCTCGGTGGCTTCTCCTTCTTTGCAAGGAGAAATTGAGATGCATTATGCTTACTCTTCATAGTTAAGCCATTGCATCTAAGATGCTCGTTGTCTACTCTGCAATCAACACTATTTATCATGCGAATCCTTATAAAAATCAGTGTACATCAGCAGATGCAAAAAATCAGTTTGAGATTAAAGCTGAGAACCTTTGTTAACCAGACAACCATTACGACCAATCGCGCCACTCACCACCAAAACCAAGTCTAACGCACCCCAATTAGTTTGGTATCTATACAAAGTTTACACTGCAGCAAAGAAGAAAGAAAGAAAGAAGAAGAAAACTCAAAAATAGCAAAACCAATTACTTTACCATCATCTTCATGAGTCGATTCCACCATCATCTTCATGACTCAAAATGTAAGCTCGCATATGCACCGCCCATCCTGATTGACGGTGGTGGTCAGTGAGGGGTTTGGCTGTGGTAGGTGGGGTGGGCGGTTGATTATGATGGTGAGTGGTGTGATTGGTGGTGGATGAGTGGAGCATTTTGTGGGTGAGGGGTGGTCGGGGAATTGGTGAGGTGGTGGTTGCGATTGTGGCTATGATGGGGTTGTGTTGGTCGGTGGTGGGCTGAGGATGTTGCTGATGGAGTTTGTAGTCAGGGTTATGGTGATGCTGTTAAGAAAGGGGAAGAGAAAGAGGGAGGGAGAGTATAGAAAGGGACAGAATAAAATGGGAGGGAGGGAGGGCTTTTTGTCATTTAACAAAATGGAGACGGGCATGTTGGTCAGGTTAAGGAACTGCCATAAAAGTTTGATCTTTGCCGTCTGTTTGTGATGTGGAAGGCTGGAGAGCAGCCAGATAAAATGGCTTTTTTCTTGCGCTATATTTGGATCACCTCCAATAAATGTGTATATATATGGGAGCCCATCCCTACCCAATGTTGGGATGGGCTTCTTTTCCCGATTTATCTTAATCCGTCCATTGCCGCCACATGGACGGTCTAAGATACGTTCCTATTATAACGAAGTTGTTGTGTGCCACATTATCCGGCACACTATAAATTTCCTGAAGTGCTCTCGTTCACCCGTTCTCGGTAAGCAATCGAATATTCAACCAAAGAAGTACAGTGCACCACAATGCGCCAGTGGTGCACTATTCTCTTTTGCTTTTTGTCAGCAACACATGGAAAAAGTTGGTAATTGAGCATATGACATTGTTTTCCCTTACTTCCCCTCTTTCTTTCTTCAGTGTCCAATCTCTCTCTCTCTCTCTCTCCCCCCTCTCTTCATTTCTCCTCTCTATCGTGCCAAACCTTACCATTCCGACGACACTGCTAAACCCCACTGTACCCACATCTGACACCACTGCCAACAATGTCGATGCACCACCGCCGAGGCAAAACGTTTGTGGTATGACCAGCACCTGACTATTCAAAATTTAAATCACCGCTGTGAAATCTGGCCACTTCATCGTGTTGTCATCGCTGCCACGATGCTTAATCCAAGCACCTATCACACTTGAAGGTAAGAAAATGGGAATACCTACGAAGCTTCGGATCTAGTATCTGCCAGCTACCATAAGCCACACCCACCAGCACCACTGTCATCATTCCTTCACTGTATGACCACCAGTACACCGCCACCATTATTTTCCTACTGCCATTAGAAACAGCCTAATAGTTGAACACTGTAGATTAAAAATCTCAGAACTATTATCTGAGACAATCTGATAATGTTCTGCTTTTTGTTGGTGATGGGTTGTTGGGCTTGTTGGATGCGATTGTAAGTGGTGGTGGTGGGTATCGTAAAATATGGTGGTTAGGTTGAAAGAAGGTGACAACGGTTGAAAGTGAGATGGCTATGATGGATTTGGTGACTGTTTGCGCGATAGTGGTGGCTGACGGTTTGTGCGACATTGGTGGTTGATAATCTGTGCCATGGTGATTGTTAGATGGCTACGGTGGAGAGAGAGTGAGGGGAGGTGATGAGAGAAGAGAGTAACAAATAGAGAAAAGGAAAAGGTGTGTCTTTCTGATGGGTTTGGAGGAAGGAAAGGGAGGGACCCCACGTGCTTGACTTTATTGGTAATTTTCCAATGACCAGAGCTGCAGGGGCAACTTCGTACATTGACTCTGTGCCAGAATATCTGGCGTACTGGTTTTAACGCCACTAAATAATTGTCATCGCACTCTAGCTCAGAAATTTTGGTTTAAGCCCTTATTAAATAATTTTTACAAAATTTTCCTCTGCCGAATGTTCGTAAAAGTCTTAAAATCAATTTATTGTAGTTTCAGAACATTTACATCTAATCCTTAAGTGCCTAATTCGGGACTTTGATTGTCTATTTATTTAATAAATTAAAGCAACCTTCTAGTAATATACCGTACTAGAAGACTCGTCCAAGTTTCATGATCAGCAGAGAATTATACTTAAGGGAATTTTATGTTAAAAAAAAAAAAATGGAGAACTTCATGACAATTGTTTATGTAATTAAATTCAACATCTGTAACAGACATTACCCGCTAGCCGAAGTATTGATCATTGCAGAATCAACACTCTCATTAGGATATCAAAGTAATGTATATTGTGGATTCTACTTCATCACTGTCTTAAAATTACGGATTTTCACGTACTAGTATTAATCTGAAAAATGTTTTAGTAGACTAGTGTTGACATCGATCCCGTTCAATTCATTACAATAATGCATTAATACGTGACTTGCAGTGTCCACTTCCATGGTCAAGATAAACCATCCTGTTAAGCACTACAACCTAGTAGATGATTTCTCTAAATTCTTCTAAGGTTGGGAACATAGTTTTATATTATATGTATCACACGATTTATCTCTTCCGTGTATAAACATCTTTATACACATAAATCATAAAGTAGTTAATGCTTCTTTTAGGTTAAAGACAGATACCAAATTAAACAACAGCATAAGAAAGACACCATTCAAAGTGGGTTTTTCTTTGTTCTGCAATTTGATTTGCTCACTTGTTCTAATTGCCATGTGAGATGTCTTTTTTTTCTTTTCCCCCATTAATTTGAGTGGGTGGAAAATCCTCATATTCTTCTAGTTTGTTGCCTTCCACGAATCACTAGTAATATTGCAATCTGATTTATGTGTGGGTCTAGCCTTTTTTATGTCTCTGGCGTGTTTGAGTTTCTTTTTATGCGTGTAATGGCTTTGTCACTGGCGTTGTCTGTTACATTACTTATCCCTGTATTGATTGTCATGTGTACCCTGTAAAAAGGTGTCCTGTCTTATCAACTTGATGGTACTATAATTTTTGTGGAGAAATAGATATGATACATGTGAGACTATTAGGATTTCAGTTTGCAGTACTTTATTCACTTGCATTATATACAGGTTTCAAGACTGCAAGAGCAGCTGCAGGCAGAGAGAGAACTAAGAGCTGCGTTAGAGGTTGGGTTGAGCATGTCTGCTGGACAGTTTTCCAGTTCCCGTGGTATGGACTCGAAGGTTTGTATTGAAAGTGAACAGAGAACTGTCTTTATCTTCATTTCCTATAAAATTATTGCAATGACACAATCTTATGAAATTTCTCTGATTTGAAGACAAGGGCCGAGCTTGAGGAGATCGCTCTTGCTGAAGCAGATGTTGCCAGGTTGAAGCAGAAAGTCGCAGAACTCCACCATCAACTTAATCAGCAACGCCAGAATCATTATGGCACCCTATCTGATCCTTGTGATCGTTTTCAGCATGTCCAAAACCATAATAATCAACAGTGAGTCACTTGCTTGTACTACTGGATAATGTTCTTGTTTTATCTAAACGCATGTTTGTTTCCCAAAAGTGGAAAGAGAGTTGGTAACGGAGTTTTTGGTTCATCGACTATCAATGAATCATGGAAATAATTGCTTTCCTGACTTTAGTTTTTGTCCCATTATTTGGTTAATATGATGCCAGATGTATCTCAATAAATACAGCTCTTTTGGTTGGCGTTCTTTTGTTTATGAATCTGAGATGTGCATCAGCATATCAAACAATACTGCAGAATCACAAAGATTTACCCACCGAATGCGGTTGTCTTTGGATATGTGACCTATACTGTGCTATGCATGTTGAGAATGCAGGCGTGGCATCACAACATAAAAAGCTTCTGTCACTTATCACCTGCCATTATTTTCCATTTAGTCAGCACATATTCAGCTGAGCAGCTCCCCCAAATATGAATTGTAGGCAAGTAAAATCGGTGCAATTTTTGGGACCCCGAACTGTTGTCCACATGGACATATGTTTGGCAAGTGGCTCATATGATCTACCATGGTCTGCAGTATCATATATAGAGCATCATTGACTGAAATGGATCTTACAACATCCTGATTGCTTGTTAGTTGAAAACAGTTGTGCATCAAAACAATATTGGAATGTAATATAACCTCATAAGAGCATAGTGATTGTGTTAACATTTTCTAGCTGATTGATATCTATAGGGGCTGCTATACAGCTAGAGCAGCTGTCCACGTCACAACATGGACAGCTGACGTGGACGGTTAAGATTTTTTTGTTTTTGTTTTTAAGTTTATCTGGTCCAATTACCTGAAAGAAGAGCGGTCTGTTTGGATTCCAAATTTGCCCTCTTTCTTTCCTTTCTCCCTTTCTTTCTAACAGGTTTATCTCCTTCCTCTGCCCAATTCCTCTCTCTCTCTCTCTCTCTCTCTCTATATATATATATATATATATATATATGCATTTTTACTATTATTATGCATCCACATTGAAAGATGTTAAGAACCACAACCCAGCCTCCACCACATTGACAGATGTTGAAAACCAAAACCGACCATTTACACCCGTACCCACAACCCACCGTCCACCATGTACCCACAAGCCGCCCCCACCTCCGTAGCCACCACCACCAACCCACCGAACCCGCAACCCATCAAAAAGTGCCACTGAAGCCAACCAACCACCACCACTGTAATACCAACCACCCACCACCGCAACCACCACTTTACCCTAAACCCACCACCGCAGTAGCCACAACCCCCCAGAACCTCTATCACTGAAGCCACACCAAACCACTTCCACCACCTTACCAACAATTAACCACCACCACAAGCAATCATGACCTCCATCACCGTACCCATAAAAAGTATCACCTTCACCGCCAATCGATGATTAAGTGTAGATCTGTTTAGATCTAAGATGGGGGTTCAAAGAAAATAGAATGAAAAAAGAGAATAAATTGATCAATAACTACGACTTTAGAAGAGATTCTTGTTTATTAGGTATGACAAAGGCGGCGGGGGCGGGATGCCAACGGCGGTGTCGGCTGGTGGTTATGGCTATAGATGTGTGAGTGTGAGTGTGTGTGTGTGTGTGTGTGTGAGAGAGAGAGAGAGAGAGAGAGAGTTTTTCGCATTGAGACCAATCGCTACCCTCTGTAGGGGTTGGTTGAGATTTTCATTAAAAAAAGTTGATCCCAATCGTCCCCAGGGTGATGTGGACGGCTGGATTTCAGCTGGGAAAGATGGGCTTTTCCCTGCAATAGCTGTGATCAGCCCCCATATTTGTATGCATCTATAGATATCCTTTGTTATCTGTGTGAGGGCAGTCCTGCTTAATGAGATTTTGGTACATCCTTGTTTTCTAATCACCAGAGAAAAGAAGCCAGCAATATGAAATCATATCTTTGGGTGCAGTTGTGTTCCGTTTATTTTGGGGTACAGATGTAAAGACAACATAACACGTTTTGTTGCATTTTGACAAAATACTTTTTCGTTGTATGGTGAAAGCACAAAAGGATGGCCATGCACATTTTAGACTCAGCCAAAATATGATAAATGTGGATGCAATGTATACTTTGATTACTTTTTTGGTTTATATACTGTTTAAATATTGTTTCTTCAGGAAATATTTTCAGCAAGATTTTGATTCAACACTTGCCTATGTCAACCATGAAAGGAAACAAAGAACTAAGGTAAGTGTCTTTCCAATTTAGTGTTTGCCCATAATATATTACGTCTTTGCTCTGTGATGACAGCATGTCCCTAGATGTGTTAGGTGCCTGCTCAATTTTGAACTATTTGCTCTTTATTTATGGGATGTCTAGGTAGAATGCGGCCTGAATTTATAATCAGAAACTCTTTATGATGTAAATGCACCTTCAAAGGCGTTACTGTCATTTTATCTTTGCTAGAATTTGGGGGGATTCTTCCCCTTAAGCCCCTTTGACCTCCCTTACAACTTTTAGCGAAACTCTTTCAGTTGCAGCATTTACATCATATGCCTGTGCACAGCCCGTTTTCTCATTAAAACTTGAATGTTTCTTGCAAGTTGTGTAAGACTGCTCTCTCTCTCAAAAGCTGGAGCATCTAAATTATCTTGAATTTTGATCTAGTCTCATAGAACTTCCAAGTGTTACATCCTTCTTTGTAGGGCTGCAACTTGGGTTGGGATCACTGTGTTTTGACCAACCGAACTCAAGTATTTAAAAATGGGTTGGGTTTAATTAGAATTAATTGGTAATTGGGTTGGGTTTGGTTCGTCGTTAAATTAGTGCATGATTGGAGAAACAGAAAGTTCATATTTTCTTGAAGAATAAACTTGTAGCAACACTTCAGTACAAAATAAAAGCAACGAATTCAGGATTGTTCTGGGCTCGACTCAACCCTACCCAACCTAACCCATTCAATTTTTACTTGGGTTGGGTTTGGTCTGGGTTTTGGCAAAGTATTCTGATTCTGTCGAGAGAGAAGGAAGTAATGGCAAGACACACGGGTTCTCACATGAATGCAAAATTATTTAATATGTTAGTTCAGGATTTTATGATGATACCCTTCCTCTCTCAAAATTTGAACAGTTTGCTTGAAGAGTTGCCTCAAGCTATGAGAATCTTTTAGTTAAAAGGAGAAGAGTAAATTACATACGGCACCCCTGAGGATTGCCCAAACTACACACAGCTACGCCTACCTTTTTTAATTACACTCCGCTCCCGAACTCTTGATTTTTCTGACGGTGTTGACGGTTTGAAGCGAAAGGACATTTTTGTCCTCACAAATTTGATTGGTCATTTTTTTTCCTTCTTCCTCTCCGTCCTTCTGGGGTGCCGTCTTGAACCCTTGACTTGGGGCTAGAGCAAAAATGTGTAACCCACCAAGGAGCAAGATATCCCCGTTTGTTAGGTTGATGGTCGTTGGTGGCTGTGGGTGTGACAGGATGGTCGTGGGTGGGCTGGATTTAGATATGGATGGGCCGGCGATGGTGGGTTGTGGTGGGGCAATGTGGTTGCCATTGGTGGATCTGTTGACTCGAGACCGGATGTGTGGGTGGTCTTGGGTGGCCCTTGGGTTTTGTGATTGGTGGTCATTGGCGGTTGTGAGTGTGTCGAGATGGCCGTGGGTGGTGGGTGGCGCGGATTTATATGTGGGTGCACCGGCGGTGGTGGGTCTCGGCAGGGCAGTGTGGTCTCTACTACCCTTCTCTCTCTCTATCTCACACACACACAGAAGGTGTTGCCGGCGGTATTGCTGGGTGGTGGGTCGTAGTGGTTTACGGTGGTGACTTGTCAGTAGGTGTTGGTGGGTATCGTTTGGTGGCTACAGGGTGTTGCCGGGTGGGGCGTTGCCGGCTGTGTTGCAGGATGGTGTTGCCAGTTGGTGGGTGGCGGTGATGGCCTGTTAGTAGGTGGTGGCACGGGGCTGTGTGATGGCCATTGGTGGGCTGTTGGTGGCCGGTTGTCAGCGTAGGCTTGGTGGCCTTGGTGCTAATTCCGGTTGAATTGACTGTGTTGGAGGCAATTGGTGTTGCCGGTGTTGCCGGAATCGTTGGTTGTACAACATGCATTGTTAGTTGTATATTTATGTTCTTGAATATTTAAAAACCCAAAAAGATAAGCTTAGTTTTAACTCAACAAAGGGAGGGTAGTTTGGGGATGAAAAAAATCAAAAAGTACGGTGTCAGGGAATCTCCAAACAGAGTTAGGGTTCCCGTCAGATTTGTGTAGCTCCGTGAAATGGGGTAAAAACCTCAGGGAGCAGAGTGTAATTAAAAAAGATAGGCGTAGCCGTGTGTAGTTTAGGGCAAACCTGAGGGATGCCGTGTGTAATTTACCCAAAGGATAAATAGTGAAGGAAAAGTCTGCCTACAGAAACCAAGTAGTAAAGACATCCAGAGTAGTATATACAGCAGCTTCACAAGAACCGAGTACGCAGTTCAGGCTACTGTGTTGGCTTGGCCAAGACAGAGAGCATACAGGCTTGGGAGATCAAGGATCAAGATTTCATAAAGTTCACAACGGAATGAACCAAGTTATGAAGAATGGCTTTTAAAAAGGCTACTTGGTATGACCACAAATTTTGGTCAAACTAAACTTCAAAGCATAATGCCCTTGCTTTGCCCTGAAGTGGCAAAATTTTTACTCTCAATGTTATATTCTTATAATAAGCCTACCAGGAAGAAATGCATATTTGGAGGAAAAATGGGATTACTAAGAATTTCATATTTGCCTACAGCTTTATGAAGGCGCTACGGAGTACTGTTGAGTTGGCATGCTTCATAATTATGAGAGGCTTTGGAAGCCTAAAGTTAGATTAGATAGCATTAGAAAGCAGAAGAATATTTGGTAGGGAAATGTCGTTGGTAGTCAATTAATATTGTTGATCTTTTCGTTATAATTGAGAAGGTAATATGGTCATTATGCTTCTGTTTTGGTATCCTAGTCCTAGTAGTAATAGAAACTGAGGAGATGGTACATTTAGATGTTAACAGAACTCTCGTTTCACGAGGTCCTAGGATCGGATCTTCTCACATGCATTTGTCCCCATTATGCTTCTGCATGGTACACATTGTTGGATACCATCTCTGATAGCTTGACATTTTAGAGCAGATGGTACTATTCGAATCAGTTTGAGGGCATTAAACATGATATTTGAATAGCTTTGGGCTTGCTACCATCATGCATGCTTGTTAACTCTCTCAATCATTGATGGAATTTTGTATTATCCTACAATGAAATTAGACATTCAATCTTTTGTTGCAGGAGAGCTTATTGGGGGCCGATTTGAGGATTGATAAAGGACAAGTATTAACATCCGCCAGCAGCAGCAGGCAACCTGTGCGGAAACAATTGATAGACTCAACAACAAGCTTGAGTGACTCTAAAAGTACTGAAGCGTCCACAAGTTTATCTATGGACGAGTTTGGTGCTGTTGATTCGGGTTCAATCCCTTCCACGTCAAGGGCAGCAGAGGTTTGTTGTGTAATTAATTTTTCTATTGCAAGTACATATCTATGTATGATAGGGAAAATATTATACGCTTGGTCGAAGTTGTTACTGGGGTGCTGGTTTTGTCGATGTAAACTCTTTCTGCCTTCCCTAGCGCAATGTTTCCTTAACATTGGGCGCTAAAATTAGTTATAACAGCTGCAGGTGATGGACTACCCGAAGCATCCGTCAACAGCGTCCTCCACCCTGGTAGAATTAACAACACGTCTCGACTTCTTCAAGGAACGGCGCTCCCAACTGATGGAACAACTCCACAACCTCGACCTAAACAATGGGGCGGCATCTTCACTTGATGTTATGTATAAATCGTCATCACCTACTTGGAACTGACTCTAGACGACACTTGTCAAGCCAGTTGGGAGGATGCGGCCATCTTGCCCTCTGTATATTCCTTGTACACATAGTTTTATCCCTGTTATCTTTTTTTTTGGTTTTGTATCAAAAATTTCTCGGGATCCATAGCTCCTTTTACTGGCGTTCATTCATCTTTGTGCCCTTCTCGTTTTTGTATTTGTTCTTATTTTTTGGTGAGATATCTGTCACGCGAGATTACGGTAATAGTGTGTAAAGAATCATTGCTATCTATGAAGTTAACTTTATACATATTTAGATTTTGTTTATATGCATCTGGTCTACTCCGATTTAGCTACTGATATCAGTGACGTTGACCGGAAGTGGTTAGCCTTTTGGGACCGATTATCAAAATTAGATTTTGGATGAATTAAAAATAGTTTTAATTTTTTTTTAAGCATGGTGGATTGAAAGTTGTCGAATGCGTTTTGACAAAAAGAAATGAAAGTAAGTTTACTGAGGCAATGACTAAATAGTTGATTAAGATGTAAAGGAGGCATTAATCACCATTAATATGTGAAGATATATTGGTAATTGTTTTGGTTAAACTTGATCTTCCAAGAATGATTAAATCAGAATCTAAAAGAATCAAAAATTTTGATTTAATCAGTTTGGGGCATATTTAAGCCAACTTAATCAGTTTAATTTTTTTGGTCAAACGCTTCCCTTTTCTTTTGGGTCAAAAGTCCATTATTTCATTAAAGCCAAAACAACCTTATACAAGTTTTTATTTGTCACTACACATTCTATACAAAATTATAACTAAACGGATTCCTCATTCACTGAAAATTCCCCCATGCCATGCACAGCTCCTTGTTTTCCTTTGTTGGTAGAATTTTACTCCAACTGCTAACTTTGTACTTCACACATTGATTTATAGCAGTCATGTATCCTTCAGGATATGCTCGTTTGTGGTCAGAAGTTCTTGCATGTCTTTCCATCTAGATGCCATACGCAGTCGCATCAGTTCATAGCTTAGCTCTGAAACTCTTTCCTCTGAGGTTGTGATTGCATATTCCATGAGACGAGCCCATAAAATTAAGGGTAACCTCCTATGCAGCTTATCAAAAACTAAGCTCCATAAATCTTTAGTATAAGCACATTGGACAAACAAATCGTCTAGTGTCTCTTGCTGTTGTTGGCAAAAAAACACGGCAGTGTCTTGGATTAGATTACCCTCCTTTAATCTTGTTTTAGTTTTGATGCCTCCTTTACATAATAACCAAAGCATCACATAGCATTTGGGGACGTGACCTTTGAACCATATAATTTTCCACCGCTCAGCCTGAGGTGCTTTAGTTCTGAACCGTGTCCAAGCAGAGTGAATTTGCCATTAGCCCGCAAGTTCCATGTGATCTTTACCTTTATGTTCACATCTAGGCAAAGGCTGATTCTTGTTTAGCTGAACCGTTTTCCTTAATGCATGAGACCTAAGAGTCTGGAATCTCCAACAATTTCCATCAACAATCTCTGCAACCTAGGAATTCCTACACCAGTCCTGCATAATACTTATGTCGGTCCAAATTGATCAATTAACGGACCATCGGGTATACACCAACCTAACCACAACCAGTTAGTTTTTCCATCTCCAATGTGATACGTACACGATCATTGCATTTGATTCCTAAGCTTCAGAAGTTTACACCATGTCCAAGGTAGTGGAACAGGTGGCTTGAATGTCCATAGGTGCTGATCTTTTATGATATGAGTGTGACATCATTTGACCCATAGAGAGTCCTTTTTATGAGCTAGGTCCCAAAGATTTCTATATATAGCTGCCTTATTCCATTCGCTAATCATGTTTAATCCCGAACCCCCTTCATATTTTGGTAGACAGCTTCTTTCCATGCCACTTTTACACCCGTGCACTTGACATCCTTTCCGTGCCATATGAATGCTCTAACTTTACTTTCAATTTTCTGTGGCAAGATGAAGATTTTACACCAGTAAATTTGCATACTAAGTAACACAGACATGGCCAGTTGAATTCTTTCTGCATATGATAGACACTAAGTGGTCCAACTTGTAATTCTCTTTGTCAACTTTTCAACCAAAACAACACAATCCTTGTAGTGTAGCTTAGTAGAGATCAATGTTACCCCAAGGTATGCTACAAGGAATGTACGAAGTGGAATCCCCATGATATCAACCCGCTCAAGTGTTATTCCTTCATTTACCATGCCTGCCATATAGATAGAGCTCTTGCTGAGGTTAGGTGACAACCCTAAAAGATGTTCAAACTCAAGCAGTGTGAGGGATGCTTTATCTGCCTTAGCCAATAAAACAAATCATGAGCAAACAAAGATGTGTAATTTAAAGCTTCTTGCATCTTGGACGGAATATAAACTCATGTTGTGCAGTATAAAAATAAATGAGCCCAGATAAACCTTCCATGACTAGCAAAAACAGTTAAGGTGATATGAGATCATCTTGCCTTAATTCCTTTGCCCCTGCAAAATTCCTCTCCATACTGTTATTTAGATTAATTGAGTAGCTTACAGTGGTCACACACTTCATTGTGCCCTCGATAAATCTAGATGTGAATTGCATTACCTCCATAACAATACTCAAGAAGTCACATCCCATAGAGTCATAAGCTTTTGGAGGTCAATTTCATCACACACATCTAGGCATCCTACCTTTTATATGTGATAATTCTTCACCGAACCTTGCATAAGTAGAATATTTTCTGCAATATTCCTCCCTTCCACAAAAGCTGACTGTCTTGAAGTAATTAGCATTGATAATACCTTCTTGATTCTAGCACACAGAATCTTTGATATGCACTTGTAATCTACATTACAGCAAGCTATAGGTCTGAAATCCTTCATGGTAGTAGGGTATGATGTCTTAGGGATCAAAGTTAAAGCTGTATTATTGAGCAGTTGTATCCATTGGATCTCTGACAAAATTCCATATTGCATCTATGACATCCTTCTTCATAATATCCAAGTTCATTTTAAAGAACTCAGAACTATAGCCATCAGGTCCAGGTGCTTTGTTTTTCTTAATATGAAACATAGCATCTTGGATATCCTTTTCACTTATAGGTGCACAAAGAAGATATTGATCTTTGCCGTACCATTTTTCTTTTTGTCACCTCTTGTAACCTACTCTTAATACTGGAGGGACATTTTACTGCTGTCCAAAGAAACAATAGCAACCTGATGTACATCCAATGCACCATTTATCTGAACTCCAATGGCATTCTTTATGGACAAGGTTTGATTATGTGACCTATGCACTTATACTTCCCTATGAAAGTATGTAATGTTACCATCACCGAATTGCAACTCTTTTACGCTTGCTTTTTGATAATAAAAAGCCTCTTCTGCTTGAACAAGAAGATAATACTGTCTTTGACACACTTTCTCTTGCTGTATTAATGTAGGATCATTTCCTTGTAGGATTTTTTCTTGAAGGTCTTGTAATTCCTTGAATTTACGAGATGTCCTTACTGAAATATTGCTATAATGTTCCTTGTTAAGCCTCGTCAATATTGGCTCTAGCTTCTTCAATTTAGTGTAGAGTCTATGGCAAGCATTTCCACTGATATTCTCATTACACTTACAAAGTAGTAGTTCTTTAAAGCTACTATGCCTCATCAGAAATTGAAAATTTGAAAGGTTTCCTCCCAACCCACTGATTTTTAAACACACTAATGAGAAGCAAGGAGTAATCAGAGATACCTGGCACCATAACATCTACTTTTGTGTTGGAAAACTATTCATCCATCCTTCATTTTATAAAAAAAAAATATCAATCCTGCACATGATCAATTCCTCCTGCCTTTATTACACCAAGTGTACAGTAAGCCTTCAGTGTTCATCTCCTCCAATTGAGCTTGATATAGACCTAGGAAGCACGGACACGGACACGGACACGGTGTCGGACACCTACACCGACGGGGACACCGGACACCGCAATTTCCAAAAAATTAGATTTTGGACACCGCAGGACACCATTATTTTTTTTAATATTTTTATTATATATATAATAAATATCAAATATATTCCAGAAACTAAAATAATAAATAATAATAAAAAACTACCAAAATAAGGAATTCAAATACAAATCATACTTAAACGTTAAATCCAACATAGTACAATGTACATGGTACATAACATAAGAAATTAAGTCTTACAAAGTCATACGAATAGGAAACAAAGGAAATAACTGAAATAAGTAATAAGTCGATCAAGTGCTCAATCTACATCGATCGTGTCATCTTCTTCATCGTCCTCTTCACCTCCATCCCATCATTATTCTCATCCCTGCATATTTCAGCTTCCATTTCTGGCTCATCAAGCGATAGATTTGCAAACCGAAGCATCCCGACATCTTCAAACCCATCATGATTATCTCCCCCCACATCCCACATTTTGGTCTCCCCTTGGCTATACTTTGGAGTCCTCCTTGACAAAAGACGGAGATTGCTATGAACAAAAACCAAGTCTTCCGCACGTTGGGGTGTCATCTTGTTCCTTCTCACCGAGTGAATAAAAGAATAGGTGCTCCAATTTCTTTCGGCACAAGATGATAAAGAAGGTTGTCCAAGAAGTTTCAAGGCTATGCATTGGAGGATAGGTGCACTTGCACCGTAAAGAAGCCACCACGTCTTGGGATCCATATCATAGCGATTAGACATGGAATCAAACTCTCTAAAATCTCCATTAGGCCCAATAAATTCAGCATACTCTAGATTGACCTTGTTGCGGTCCTCCAAGTTTGGAAAGTACCTCTGAAGACATTTCATTCTTTCCTTGTTGATCTCATTATCCTTGTGTGGAGGAAGTCGAGAAGGATCCTCATCAAGCCACTCACGGGTATAGTACCTTATGAAAGAAAGTAATGAACATTGAACACATTTAGATATATAACTATAAGTAAGGGGCTACATTAGTAGAAGACTAGAAGCCAAAAAAATCAACTCAAATGTTAACGTAGGATGATATTACCTTGGGTTTAGAGAATGTGCCAAGCAGTGAAGTGGAGTATTATTCTTGTTCCAACGATCTACAAGAATATTTTGCACCACATCGAAGAAGGTGAACTCCTCGTCGGGTCTTTTCACTTCATGCTCATATATGGCCTTCTTAACTTTTTCAATCATCGAATCCCACATGTCATAGACTAGGTGAAGACAAGGCCTATCGGTATCACAAATCCTGAGCATGTCATACATAGGAGTAGTGAAAGCAAGTATGTAATCAATGGAATCCCACCATTCATCAGCCAACACCTTCTCCTTAACAAACCTAGCCTTTGCTACATCATCATCCCGATAAAGATTCCAACAATCACTAATTACCATGGCTTGAAGACCACCTTTAATGAGCTTAATCCTCCTAAGCATCACAATAGCAGAAGCAAATCGAGTTTTGGCCACAGAAAGCAACTTCAAATTCACAAACTCATTAAACATTGCCAATCTCATTGCGTGATTCATAATGAAATTCTTAACTTGCCAAGCATCCCCAATGACGTCAGTAATCCAAACACATTCCATATAAGTAATATCATTATTGTCCGCATTCTTGGCTGCACATATGTTCCTCAATGCTAAGTTAAGAGTATGAACGACACATGGTGTCCAAACAATATTTGGAAATTGTTGCTCAAGAAGTTGCCCAACAGCCTTACAAACAGGAGCATTGTCCGTGACAACTTGGACCACCTTCTCATGCCCAATCTCCACAATCACGTCCCTCAACAACCCGGCAATAAAATGTTTGTCCTTATAATCACCCGAACAATCTATTGCTTTCAAAAACATAGGAGCACCATCAGAGACAGCCATGATATTAATGAGTGGCCTCCTTTGCGAGTCACTCCACCCATCACTAACAATACTTATACCCTTCTCAGCCCACATGGCTCGAATCGGTGCTAACAACCTATCAACATTCCTTTTTTCCTTTTGCAAAAGAGTGGTCCTCAGCTTATTATAATCCGGTGGAACATAACCTCCAAGCTTATGATTAGCGGCAAAAGTATATGAGTTTTGATAGTGTGGGTTCCTCACTAAGTTGAATGGCACACCCCCCGTATAGAACATCCTAGCAATTTCATTATCTAATTGCTCACGCTCCTCGTTGTTAAAAGCCTCTTCAAGTTTATTTGTCCCCTTTTTTTTTTTTATATTCTCTTCCATGTATATTGAACATGCACCAACATTAGAACCGGATCCACTACTAGGGGGTAAAGGTACCTGAAAATTAGAAGCATTTTTTACTCTCTCTGTGGCTTCTTCCTCCAATCTTTTGAACTCCAATATGTCCTTCTTTGTCACTTTCGAGCAAGGTTTGATCCCAGCACCGCTTATAGCTAGCAAATGTGCCCTCACCCTTGTATACGACCCTTTCTTCTGCACTTTGCAAAAAGTGCACTCCCAAGGCAAGTTTCCTCCCCCTTGTGCAGACCTTCCGGTCCTTACTACGAATTTCCACAACAGTTTTAAAGGGTCGTTTATAGTTGCTGTTGATCCACTTACAGCACTAGTAGATTCATCCATTTCTGAAATTAAGTAATAAACTAATAATAAATATGCACTAACACATTGCATTCTGAAATTAAGTTGACAAAATAACTACTGAAATTAATTAAGTTGACAAAATAAGTTGACAAAATAACTATTGAAATTAATTAAGTTGACAAAATAACTACTGAAATTAATTAAGTTGACAACATAACTACTGAAATTAATTAGGTTGACTATAGGATTAACTACTGAAATTAATTAAGTTGACTATAGGACTGAAATTAATTAATGGGTTGAGAAAGATGCGCAGGAGAAATTAACTACAAAATATGCAATTGCTAAGTGTAAACCGCTAAACCGTAAACAAGTCTTGACCCGACTCAACACAGGGAGAAATAAAAAGAGAGAGAGGCACGGCAAACGACTTTGAAGATTCAAGAGAAGGTACTTGTGAGTCGGCGACGGAGGCAAGGACCTCCGGCGACGATGCAGTGACCTCCGGCGATAGCGACGACGAGTCGCAGCAGCTGCATCAGTCTTCGTGACGGCGAGGGTGACTGGAATCGTAGGTGTCGTCTTTGGAATGGTCGCGAACAGCTCCGGCGACAGCTACAAGTCGATGATGGCTTCCGTGAAGTGCTTCCAAGCTCTCAGCCGTAAGGTGAGATTCGTAGATGTTTGTTTTTTCAGATTAGGGATTTAGGGCACAATCAATTTCTCTTAAAAAACCCCCCACTTCTTACATTTAATACCGATTGACCCCCGAAATTAGTTCCAAAAATTCCAAAGTAGCCCCAAACGGTCGGACACTGCACATCACCGTGTCCGACACTCCTCGATGAAGTGTCCGACACGGTGTCGGAAAATTAAAAAAAAAATTTGGACACCGATTGGTGGTGTCAGACACGTGTCGGGCGGTGTCCGGAGGGTGTCGGGGTGTCCGTCCGTTTAGGACACCAAACCCCCCCTAGGAGGGGTGTCCGTGCCTCAGAGATATAGACACTAATTAAATCCCAAAACCTCCATTCTATTTATTGCATTTCCTCCTTGCTTTTCATAAGAGAATCTTACCACATTGAAATCCCCTGCTACCATCCAAGGTCGAATTGCAATTCTAGTAGCATCAAGCATTAACTGTTGCCATAATCTCCTTCTTTTAGTCCCTTTATTATGTCCATAAACATAATTAGCAAAGAACATATAGTATTGTTAACAGAAGGAGTTTTCCTAGTGATGTGCTGAGAAGACTTGTTCAGAATTTCTACCTTAAATCTTTTACAATTCCACATTCCACCCAAACCAAAGTCTTGAAACCCCTTTATGTTTGTAGAGTATTCAAGACACCAATCTTTATTCCTTTTTGTGATTCTGGGGATAACATCCCCCCCGACTCTTGTCTCGAGGAGACCAATTATCTGCACTTGATTTTTCTTAATTCCCTTCTTGACATCAGCCTGCTTCACAGTATCATTGAAGCTCTTATATTCCTACTAGCTAAGATTCATCTTGTCTTAGAACTACAGCATTCATAGTTAGTACCTATACAGGCTCAGGACTATTTCTTCCATAATTTCATACTGATTCAATATCTCATACTTGTTGGAAGTTGTAACAGTGTTTTGAAAGTATGGGGTATTATCTATGCTTGGCTTGTTGCCCTGCTCAATCTTATTCACTTGATTTACCATGGAACTAACAGTTCCTATTTCCTTATGTTTTCACACTTGTTGCACTTTAGAATTTTTTTTTAGTAATTTGCCCCTTCGTGCCCAAACACATTGCAGTGCAGGCATTTAACATGTAATAATTCATATTCAACCTTCTGTTTTAGTGCACTATTTTGTGGCCCTTTCATAGGCACATGATCTGGTAGCACTGTATCTACCATGACCTCCAACACACCCTAGCAAAGCTTAGTCTTTCTTTTGATGCGGTCATACTGACCATATACATTGGTTTACCAATAGAGCTTACAACATTCTAGTAGACCAAAATTATAATGGAAGTTGTGGTAACCTTATCCATACAAGAATAGAACAAAGGTCCTCATTTTCCAATGACATTCCAGGTGACCATGGTTTAGTGATTACAGGTTTGTTATAAAAAAACCACGGGCCTTGGTCTAAAACTTGCTGCTAAGCCATTTTATCATCAAATCACAAAATATAAATTTCAGATTTAATAAAGCTCAGAGAAAAATTACCAAATTTCTTCCATTTTTGCATCACATAGCCTTTCATCGCGTGGTATGGAGGTCTTGCACCCACCACATATGCAATAATTGCATTCCTCCATTCCTATAATTTAGTATCCACTTCCTTTTAAGAGTATTACACACCTCTTTGGCCCTGAATTTCTTGGGGTGGGATGTATTCCGGTTGATTTTCTGCCACAAATTCCTTGTTTGGCAGAATAATTGGTGCATAAGAGATTTTTGTTTCGGCTGTGAGTTCAATTTGTTGATTGAGGGCAAAGGTGGAAAATCCTCTTTTGTTCTCGTACTTTCATTTTTAAATTCACTTCTTTTGTCATCGTGGCACAATAAAGGTGATGTGGCCACCACCTCATCCGTTTTTAATCCACGTGTCGACATCATTTGGGTCTGCATTTTTTCACAGCCATGCAAGCGAGAACTACGCGTCCTTAACTTCTCATTAACTGTCATCCCTTCCAAGACTGTCGGTTCTTTGTTTCCCTCGTAGTTTGTAGAATTCATGACATTTTGAACCGACATTTGTTTACGCAATTCCATGTTATCATGCCTTAACTCGTCCAATTGTTTCATTAAATGCAACATTTTCTCCTTACGATCATCAATTTCATCGGAATTAGAACTCAATTCCCTTTCTTTTTTTTTTTTTTCCGACTGTGATTTCAAAGACTGTGATTTCAAAAACTGTACCTTCTTTGGTCTTGGGTCTCTAACATCATTATATGATTTTAATCCCAATGTTACCGTAATTGGTGATGGGATCACCTGTTTTGCTGCTATTGTCATGTATATTCTTCTATTCCTAGCCGAAAAATCCTTCTAAGGATTTATGATGGCAATATAGGGCTTAAGTGGAGCCCCACCTATTGTATGGTGATTTATGATGAAGGTGTGTAGACTTGGAAAATTAAGAAGGAAATAATTTAAACAAAGCTATTTTTAGACAAGGCACTTGTTGGAAGCTATCTTAGAGATAGTATTTTTTTTTTCCAATATAGTGCAAATGAACTCAAGGAGTTGATAAATTCAATTGTCACTAAGAAAGAGTTCCTAAACGTTTTTGAGAGGGGGGGTTGGAATATATAGGCAAAGAATTGGTGCTTAAGCACCCTTATTGAACAACCACACCTCTTCAAGATTATGGGTGTTAAAGCCTTAAAGAAAACCCAGAAAAAACTCAAGATTTTTGGAGTGAAAGGGCTTAACAATGTTGGACCAGTGCCACCGATCCAAGGGAATGCTTCATTTATACAGCCTTAAATGTCAAGTATCTCTAACTCAAACTCTTTACTTATTACTCTACAATTGTTTAATATTGCGTAGTTCGCACGATGATTGACATGTTCATTGGTTTATTGATTTCAGAATCCCGAGTTATTGATTACTTGTCAATCAAGCCCTATCATCCACTTAGGTTTGAACTATAAATGGTTGGGGACTATTGTGCAAATTGGGCAAGTTCGTTTTTAATTATGCTTAACTTTTCAGGTTTTATTGTAATAATCTAATAACTCTGAATCTGTCTGGTGAAAGATTATCGTTTCTAAAACCTAAGTCTTCCCCTTCTCTCCAAATCTCACCATCACCATCACCACCGCCACACTAAAACCTATTACTCATCACGAGTGATCCCAGACCCATCCCTCTCCGCCCCACCTCCCACTCCCGCCTTGCCGTCGTTACCTCCCAATCATCTCTTCCTGCCATCATCACCTCCGCCTTCCCTTATACAGCCCCAATTAGACCCCCCCCCCCCCCCCCCCCAAAAAAAAAAAAAAAAAACACACACACACACACGCACTCCCCCTTGCCGTTTTCCCCCTTCCCTCCCCCTTCCTGCTGATGCTGCTCCCGCACTGTTCCACTACCAATGTGGTCATCCATTATGGAGGCGGCCACAACAACCAACCTTTAGTCGATGGGAGCCCTACTTCCCTAAATGTAGGTCTAGGTTTCAAAAACGATAATTAGCATTAAAACCCAAAAAATAGAATTTAGTGTTTTAGTTTTTAAATACGTAAAATAGTGACAAAAAAGTTTAACAAGTAACTCGTATTGACACAATCACGCTAAACCACTAAAAAGTTGAAAGACCAGTAGGCAGTTGAGTTCGATTCGTAAATATGTCATTTTCAGTGTCTAATTCGGGTTCAATTGACCAAAAATTAGAACCAGAACAAAAGGGGGATTATTGCAGCAAAAGGTCGGTTTCTAACTTGGGATCGACTAACTATTTACATATTCTAACTGATATGTAATATTTCTATTATTCTAAAAAAAACACATATTCAAACCGATATAAATCATATGCCAAATACTTCCGGAAACACTGTTAAACCAAACTGCGGCGTATGGCCAACAGATTAGACATTTTAGGAAACCCAACTAATTTAACTGCACAATAGAGTCAACAAATATGCCAATGGATCAACTATTTTGGGACAAACGCTTGGATAATATTTCTTGCCAATGGACCACGATAAAGTGGAATTCAAACCTTCTGCGGTTTCCACCCTTTCCATTTCATGTTGCCTACCCATCCAAACCCAAGAGATAACTGCCCTGATTGTAGCTTCACCAGGTGCTGTCGGTATGGTATAAGGATGCTCCTGAGACCTGTATTAAAGTAGGCATATCACGTTAATGATTAGAAAAGGTGCACAGCAGCAAGTTTCAGATGAACCATCTTCAATAAAGTTAGATAAATTACGGCCTAAATGCCCAAACTACAATGAAAAATAAAGTGAAAACAGATCCTTTAGTCAAAATAACCAAGCATGGAAACCTCTTATGAGACAAGGTAACGTATCCGATAATTCTGAATATCTTCATAGTTTTTAACTTATTTGACACCATGTCCAATACTTTGTCAAGAAGTGTCGGACACTTGGTGAAGAAGTTTTGGCACGTATGAGGCTGAAATGAATATTTGAAACTTACTACGAGGGCTGGGATAAAATATCAGGAGAAGTTGGGGCTCTTTCGAGTCAAATTTAGCCAAACCCTAAAATATCGACGGATTGTACATCTCTTCCTTTGTTCTCATTGGCTGCTGTAATTAGGGTTGTATACGAACCGAGTTCGAACCGAACATGGGCGTGTTCGAGCTTGGTTCGTGTAAGATTTAGTATGTTCGAACTCGGCTCGAGTTCGTTAAGGGGCCAGAAAAAATTGTTCGAACTCGGCTCGAGTTCATGTCCTTCAAACTCGGGCTCGGCTCGCTCAACTTGTTTAATTAAACGAGCCAAACTCAAGCTTTAGAGCTCGACTCGGTTCTTGCATGAAATCAGAGGAAATCCCTAATTTTCTCAGAAAATTAGATCCCTCAATCCCTTCAATTGCAAAGGATAGACATGCCTCAGAAGATGGAAGAAACTCCAAAAATCAGCAAAATCACACCATTGATGAAGCTATACACCGCACGACGGCATCGATGAAGCTCAACAGCTTGCGAATCTGAGCCATTTGCTTTCGCATACCCCCAATATCATCATACCTGATTTGGTTTGTGGCTTTTGGCCTGTCTTGAGAAGGCGCATTACAGCAGGCTGTGTTACCGAAAAGAGAGGACTTGGCTTTGTAATGAAAGATAGGGTGGTGTGGCTGATGGTGTGGGCGGCGGCGTGCCAGTCTGATGAAAGAGGGTCTGAGAGAAGGAAAAGAAATTAAAGAGAGAGGGGATAACAAGTCTGATGAGATTTAGATATTTTAGGTTATATATTATATATTTAATGAGTAAATGAACCAATGTTCGTTTATAAGGCTCGGCTCGTGTTTAGCTCATTAAGTAAACGAGCCCTCTCGTTCACGAACATTAATAAACAAACACTATCATGTTCAAACTCGGCTCGTTTAATAAATGAGCTCTAAAATTGTGTTCGTGTTCGGTTCACTTATTATATGAACGAGCATGAACGAGTTCCATAGGGAACGAGCAACGAGCTGTTCATGAACAACTCTATTCATTTATAGCCCTAGCCGTAACATTGCCTATCGTAGAGGGAGATGAAGACAAACAGGGAGGATTTTGCTTACTTCTTTCTTTCCCTTTTCCATTTTCATCTCTTTCCCTGCTTCGTTCCAATGAACCGGTACTTATGTATCTTATTTTTCCCTTTTAATTCTTACCTATTGTTTCCTTTCTCCTTTCTTCAGAATAATTAAAATTGATGCTTAAATTTGCCTCTTAAGGCAGATAACCCATGTAAACCTTTGTGGAGATTTGTAACAAGTGTAGGCTACACAAGGTGGAGGAAACTTGTATTTTAGAGGTGGAATGACCTTGAAACGTAGTAAACCCATATATACAGAAAGAACATAGATACAAAATTGAGCGGTGTCCAAAATTTGGTTTCCTGGAAATTGTGGTGTCTGGTGTCCCTGTAGGTGTCTATCTAGGACATGGTGTCTGTGTCGGTGCTACCTAGAAAATAACAAAGGGGTTTGAACTTTTACTACAGGAGCATGTCAAAATCACCCAATACATGAGGCTAAACTGCAATTACCATAAAGAAAATATGCACAACTATCATTAACTTCACCAGTCATAGTACATGTAAAAGGTGCTATGGGTACCTGATATGCACATTGTCTTATAAAGGAAAGCAACACGTGCATCCCCCTTTGTGCTCATGTGACGCCTCTCCAAGCACTCGAGAAATGCTAGGTCTGCCTTCAAAAGCTCAGCCTGATCATGAGAGTCATAGCCAATGTCATGACAATAGCAGCAAAAGTCTAGCCAATCAATCGGGCGCCTGTCCCAAAGAAGAGACCCTCTGTCTTTCCCGCTCGACCAATTGGGTCCACAGTAGTGTCCATATCGTGGAAATAACTGAGAAAGAAATGCCCTTGCACCTTTATGCCATGGAACCTTGGAAACATATGGTCTGAAGCGTGGGGTGGAAAAAATATCATTAGATTCAACAACACCACGAGGTGGAGGCTGCTGCGCTTGCCTTTTCAACTCTCTATTGATAATGGTAGGCACAGTTATTTTATCTCTGGCATTTGTGGACCAAGGAAGAAGCGATGCAAGAGAAAATCCCCACAACTTGACATCAAAACTAGCCCTTCGTTGTAGTGATTGGATAAAACCACTTCTGGTTACCTGACTTGTCACAGTATCTTTGTTTGAGTGGGCCCCAGACCAATGGATATTATTGAGAAACCCAAAGTCCATTGTTGAAAAATGCCACCACATTCACACTTCATCAATCAAATATTACTGAGAGAGTAAACCTGCCACTTAACCATGTAATGGTCTCAGAACCCCGGAATAGTCATATAAGGAATACTAGCCAAATTGCCATCCAATTTCAACAAATCTGTTGCACCAAAAAACATATGCTTCCATTAACTAAAAAAAGTTACCATCCTTGTTCAATTACCAAAATCTAACAACTGAGAACGTGGAGAAGATAATATGTTCACAGCCAAAGACGAAAGAGAACATGCAGCCCACAGACACAAAAACAAAAGCTACTCAGTTAATTCCCAGACCTCAGAGGCTTCCAGGACTATAAGGATTTTAATGATGCCAAAATTATCACTTGAGGGACCACCCAAAAATGGTAACCTAAAGCTTATCGAATTAGCACAGAGAAGAGCCCCATCAAAAGCATTAATCATGTTGACAATGTAAAGAGTATTCCAATTAACCATCCGTTATAAACAAATGATTATGTAATTTACTAATTGCTCTCCAAAAATGCAAAAGCCCAACCAACAAAAATTATGTTACACTTGGGACATGAACAAGAAGGAAGATTCCATTTATCCTCCTCATAAACAGTGCGCAAATGCAGACCAGAAGAGTCTAAGAGCAGGGCATTCTTCCACTCTCATAAATAAATCACAATTACATCCAAATTCCTGCCACAGATATTCTCTTTCATTACTACAAATGATAAAGTATAACAGGAGCAACAATTATAGTTAAAGTGCCTCAAGGGTTCAATTGTCATTGCTAGCCAAAAAGAATAATTTTATGGACAGAAAGAGTTAAAAATTACTGATAAATACCATAACAAACGACATTAAGTAACTAAATGTTCCACCCAACAAATAGGTGACACAAAAGGGTCGCTGGTTATGTTAAAGTATCTCATATGTCATGAACAAAGTCAGAACTTCCTTGTGTTTGCTAATGAGTTGACCCAAAGGAGGAATAGAAGTTAGGGTTTCGCTTTCTTATCCCTTTCTGCTTCACATTATTTAACAAGCACACACATTTGGATCAGCATCAGTGGTTGGCGATCAACCACCATCAAGGAATTAGGAATCAAGCATAATAATGGGAGTAAGGTTGTTCACCCTCCCCAGGGCCTGCCTGCAATGGCGGGAGCCTTGAGCACTGAGGCTGCCCAAGAAATTACAAATTGAACATAGTTGTTCGATCTGCCCCATGGGCAGGCCTAACCACTTGTTTGATTCACAAGTTGAGAGCAGAATTTTTTAAAGTAAATAGCAGAAAATATATCGTTGGCTTGCTAGAGCAGTAGCTGGTCAACTTTTTAATGAAGTCGCTGAACCTTTTACCTTCCTAAGACATCTTTTGAGATTATTGGAGGACAATAAGAAGGCCTTGATGAAGGAACATGAAGTATTGCTTTCTTCTTTTGCATCTTCACGTTTTTTAAAACGTGAAAAAAAAGTTCTTTTCTGGAAACAGCAAAAAAGAAATGTATTAACTTGTTTGTTTACCACTTTACTGGTATGCAAAATAATGAAATTTAGTTAAATACATTCAATAAAATATGAAGACACCCCTCTGTTGTTTGAATAGCAACTTTCAACACACATGTATGTCTAAGTGAGTGAGCTAAATTCCCAAAACATATTTGCAAGGAGTTGGTAAATATTCTTTGAATTTGGAAGAAAATAGATCGCAGTCTTTCCTTCCCAAGCTACTGCTCAGACTAAGATATCGTAGCTTAGCTTCAGTAGCAATCTAACTATCTCATCTTACACCTCTTGCAACACATATTTATGATCCTTTACTTCACAGGTAAATTGAAATCTCCCTCAAAGCATAGACAGAAGGCCAAAGCTAAAATAGCACATGCAAAAGGTTGTGCAGCTCACACTATTAACATCCATGACGACTTGGATGCCTTCTTCTTTTGACTCCGATCTGGTCAAATTAGATACTCTTCTCGAAGGAACTGACTGACTCATTGGATATATCAAACTTTGAACTACCATCAACCTACATAATTAGACACACGTAAACCTCAAAAGCTTCAAGAAGTTCGGTGACTTGCTAGGCCTTATGTTCCTCATCAAGAGACCGGCTTAGTTACCTCATCCAAGGAAATTCATAATGTCACCTCGACAGCAAGCTCCACCACATCCTCATTAACATTTGATTTTATGAAAATAATGCAATTCCGACTCAACCACATCACCTTGAAACGTTTGCCCTAATTTCAACCAACCCATTCTCCAGAAGCAACAAAGCAGCGCCTTATTCCTAGTCTAGCCAATCAGGCTCCAAAACCCAGACTGTTAATTGTTATTCAATCTCTAAGGGGCCCTTACAATATTGATTTTGTACTTCGTAATGATTCACTCCACAATCTTCCTATCCAAAATAAGATTCCTCTGGCCTAAGGCAGCGAATAAACCCCCGTCTTTCTCTGATTTTCGTCCAATTTCATGGCTGCCCAAAGAAGACCCCCACAAATAACTACACCAATTTTACTTGCACCCAAAAAAAGAAAATCCTAGAAGCAGGAATAGTAATCCATGCCAGGAAGCATTATATGTATGCGCGCGCGCATGCACGCGTATATACGAGAGAATAAGAATTGGAAGATGAAGGAAACCCACAATCGAAAGAAGTGTACCTGAGAGCATATTCATGAATTTATGAAGATAAAGTATTAGCGCTTGCAGATGTTACGAACTGAAAGGTGAAGAGAGAGATTCAGGCACAGGGTTTTTGTTTTTTTGTCTGTGAACTCTCTCTTTAAAATAGCATGTGGCTTGTAGGACGACGGCGGCTAGTCGTGACGTGTGTGAAAAAATAAAATTAATAACATTAATTTTGCTATAAAAAAAATCAAGCATCTTAGAAGGTGTGGGTGAGTATTGCTGGCGGAGTACATATGGTTGTACAAATAACGTGCGTAAATGAGGTTTAGTAGTGGATGTATGTGTATAATAGTTGTGTACACCATGCATACGAGGGTACTGTCTTTGCGTGATAGTGTGCTTTGGGTGTATAATAGTTGTGTACACCATGCATATGAGGGTACTGTCTTTGCGTGATAGTGTGCTTTGGGGGTATGGTGGTGTGCATGTTGGTAGGTATGTATATGTGAAAATAGTCCGTTGTCCACGTGTATGTGTGTGTGTAGTCAGCAGGGATAAAGATGTGCTATGGGTGGATAGGGAAAGGAAGTCGCAAAATGTGAATAGGTGCATGGCGTTACTGGTGGGTTCAAGGCTTCAGGCTTTAGAAACGGGAAATATAGTTTTCTTTAATATAATTCATTTATCGATCGTCACTCGCAACGAGGTTGGTAGGGTGTAGTGAGGCCAAGATAATGTTTACAGTGATCGGGAGGAGAGACATCATTTCTTGAAATACAATGCTTTGTGGGTTATCAAAACGGGTGAGTTGTGGGTGTTCAAAATTGGTGAGTTGTGGGTGTATAAAGGTCGAACAGTTGAATGCAGTGTTTGGCGTTTTTTGTCACATTCAATAATAAGAATATTAAATTTTAGGACTAATTACACCTATGTCCCTGAGGTTTGGGAGTAATTACACGCAAGGACACAGTTTCAAAATGTAACATACGTGACCAAAAAAGTAACACTTTTATCCAACCGTCAGTATTCTGTCCAAAAAGTATAATTTTCGTCATTACGTATTTTGAAAATGGCAATACTAACTATGTACAATATATCGTGAATAATTTGACATCTTAATTTTCTCTCTCCACAATTTAAACCCTAAATATGAAGTCACCGCCGGTAGCCCCCCTCCACCGCCCCACGCCGCCAGCAACCCCCTTCGCCCCACCATCCTGCACAACCACCTCACCACGCCGGCAAGCCCCTTGGCAAACCCAAGCTGCCGAGACACCTACGGCAAGCGCCTTGGCAAACTCACGCTGCTTGCGGTCCCCTTCGCCCCACCATCAGGCAGACTCGCCCCACCAAGCCGGCAAGCCCTTGGTGAGGGAGAGAGGAAGACTGGATGGGAAGGAGACAGATCTGGCCATTACAACGACGGCGATTGCACCAGTGGGCGCGATGGTGCAAGCCCATCGTGGTGGTGATGGCGTTGCCTTGCTGGTGGTCACGGTGGTGCGTATCTCGAAGGAGGAGGCCGGTGTCGCTACATAGCTCGGTGATGCTTGCAATCTTGGACGGTGCGGGGTACGGAGGAAGGTCGCGACGGTGATGGTGCCGACCGATATGGTGACAGGCAGATAAGGAGTGAGACCGCGATCTTGCGGCGCCGGTGCCTTGCCGAATGGCCTGCTATTGCGCTGACAGTGATCGGTTGTAGCCGGGGAAGGGGGTTGTGGGCATGATAGGGTGGGTGGGTGATGGGGAAGGGGGAGGCAGACGGCGTGGGGGCGGGGGGGGTGTGGGTGCTGGGTGTGGGGAGAGGAAGAGGCAGACGGCGTGAAGGTGGGGCGGGGACGGGGGGTGGGGGTGCTAGGTGTGGGGAGAGGAAGAATAAACAGTAAATTAAGTAGGTAATTTATTTTAAAGTCAGGGGCAATCAAGTCTTTTTATCAAAACCGTTAAGTATTTTTGTATTCTGTTTGTCAATGGACATAAGTATTACATTTTGAAACTTTGTGTCTTCGCGTGTAATTACTTCCAAACCTCAGGGATATAGGTGTAATTAGCCCTAAATTTTAATAAAATAAGTTAGTCATGCGTGTGGCCAAATAAGTTAGCATCATATTAAACTTAGATTTAATTTTAATTATAGTTTTTTAATGAATTTGAAATTGTTAAAACCAAACACGTGCAAAGATAAAGTTTGCATCATGGTATTTTTTAATATCAAGTTTGAACTTTATAATTTACTTCAACTATACTTTTTGGATGAAATTTAAATTATGAAAATTAAACATGTTTTTGTAGGTAGTTATTTACCATTTAAAATTTATATTTTGTGTCATATTTTAAAAAATTTCTTGAAATACATTTTGTTATTATTCTAGATATATAGTTATATAATACAAAAAATATCTTACACCAAACCATATTTTTCCTTTATATATAGCATAGATATTTAGTGTTCAAAACTAAAAAAAAGAAGAAGATATATAATAGTGTTCGCCTGTTGGTCACTGTTCATTTTTCATGATTGTTTAGGTGGCATTTAGTAACATTCTCGTAACTTAGATTCTTTTGTCTTTTTTTAGGGCATAAAAATATAAACGGAAAAAAGAACACACTTAGCATTTTAGCCTTTGTTCTCTTTCGTTGTTGGACCTTTCTTACTTTTGGACGCAAAATCAAGATGAAAAATAAGTCGAAGATCTCGTTCTTTTAATGAAAATTTGAAAACCCGTGTCAATTTTTGAGTTTAATGAGGTTCAACCATCCAACTCTTTCAGAAGCAACCATCAAACTCTCTTAAGAGTGCATTTGGATGAAAAAAGTCTAAAGTAACTTGCATTTCAAAATCCATTCATTTTCAAATTCAGTGATTTACAAATTTATGGAATTCCAAATTTAGTGTTCGAACATTTTGTAAAAACGAGTATTTTATATGTAGATTTACATCTAAAAAATTGAACCATAATTTGATGGTATACGGAAACAAATTAATGAGGTAGAGATTTCTTTTTTAGTTGACGAATGTAGTTAAACTTATGGAGACAAAAAAGAGTCACTCTCTCCCTACATTTGTGAAAAGAATTTGCCAAATAACTAGTTTGGACTAGCTACTTCTGTAAGGAATTTTAGCACACTAATAGCCTGTTTGTGAGTTTTGAAATGAGGAAAAGAAAAGAAAAGAAAAGAAGGGGAGAGAAGAGAAGAGAAAGGAAGAGAAGGGAATACAGTTTTCCTTCCTCTTGTTTATGAGTTTAAGAGAGAGAGGAAAACATCATTCATTTCTTTTGTTTATGAGTTCAGAAGAAAAGAAAAGAAATGATACAACATTACATACATACCCTTATACAATAGTGTGCTAATTCAAACAAAGACTTTAAAGTATAATCTTAACTAAGAACATAATGTAAACGGGAAAAAAAAATTGGTCGGACAAAACATAAAGTTTATATCATAATAACGTGATAAGTCTTCAACGGTTAGTGTCACAATAAAAAAACACATAAACTAGCTATTGAAAAAACACAAATTGGTCTTCTGTTTGTTTGTAAGAAAATGGTATGATAGGTTTTTGTAAAATACCCTAAAACTTAAAAGTCATTAAAAATTGAGGTATCATAATCTCAATGGTAATATATGCGTTATTAAAGTATTACTTATGAGAATTTTCTTTCTCTCCGTTTCTTCCCAAATTTGGGAGGAAAGATTTATAGACAAAAGAGGCTCAAACTTTCCTCCCTTTTCTTTTCTTTTCTCTCCTTAAAAAAAAAACTCACAAATTAGAGAAAAGGAAGGAAATAGGCCATTTTCCTTTCTTTTCTCTCCTAAAAAAACTCGCAAACAGGCTATAAATCTTTTTAAAATTTTGCAAATCCATCTCATCATAATCTAATTAAGGAATTTGATGTGATATATTTTCAAATCCTCTATAAAAGTAAAATCTCCAGTTCAATTATCTCATCCAAATATAATTTAAAAGCAAGTATGTAAAAGCATTCCCCTATAAACATAAAATGCAACGTAGACGAAGACCAGATGACACAAATCAAATCAGTTGGTGGTGGGATGGTAACCGGTAGTGCCTTTGGCGCATCCACTTGGTGTTCACCATGAACTTGTTTATGGTGAGGATGATGGCTATTAGCATTGGGGTGAGTGTGGGTGGTGGTTATCGGCATGGTGTGTGGTTGGTGGGTTCGACTACAATGGTGGCAAGCAGTGGTTTGGATGGTGGTTATCGGCATGGTGTGTGGTTGGTGGGTTCGACTACAATGGTGGCAAGCAGTGGTTTGGGTGGTGCCCGCTGACATGGAGGCCGGTAGGTGTGGTTGGTGCCTGGGCTTGGCAAGGTGGCAGGTCAGTGGTGGTTGATGGGCAACGAGGGTGTGATTAATGGGTTCGGTCTTTTTTCTTTCTATGTTTAAATCCTTTTTCAATTTTTATACAAGGTGTTATTACTTTTTTTCAACAATGTATGCACTCGTTTGCATGGTTTTTTATCTTTTGATTTGTATTTGGTCGTAGTGCTTATTGTTAATAATTTTATAATTGTTACATGTTTCCTCTATGTTTAGTTATATTATATGAATTTTTATATATACATATATACACACACACACACACAACATCTCAAGCCAAACCATGTCTTTGGATTTTGTTCTTTTGATTCAAAATGAATGTGACAATTCTAACCTATTTCATTCTTTTCTTGATCTTCATATCAGACCAATGTTCTTATTCTGATCTCTGATAGAAGAAAGAACAAGCGTAACGAAAGTTACAAACAAGGTTAGAGTATTCTTGGAATTGATTCTCAAAAGCAAATTTCAAATTAAATCTTAATCCAGCTTCAAAACCAGCTTTAAGCTATTTTTAACAAAATTATTGGATAAATGTACTAAAAGCAGTTTCAATGACTAAAAAACTAGTGTTTGAATAAAAGGTGCTGAAGGTCTTCGTAATTACGGATATTTTGGTTTAGTCAAACCTTATTATGAAAAAGTGTTTTTTTTTTCATAATCTTTATTTTCTTGAATTTTGATTAATTCAAATTTAGTCAAGTTTGACAATCTCAAAATCAATTCCAAATATGCTCTTAGCCCAGTTTGAAACAATTCTTAAATTACCGAACTTGATTAACCTCGATACGAGAAGCACGTGATCACTTAACAACGCCTTTTTTTTCTTCTTCCTTTTCACGAACTGAAGTACAAAGATAGAAACATCGCTTCTCCACCTTAAAGTGGATATCGGCTTGTAAAAGAACTCTAAGATCTCAAGGATTGTTGCACATCCAACTTCTTATTAACAGAAGACAAAGCAAGTCACCTTGCTTGTTCCAGTCACGTGGTACTGAAAAGCATTTGATTCCACATATACTGAGGAAAGTTCTCATTTCCTCGACAACAAGGGCCGTCTCCCAAAGAGGAGCAACTTCTTTAGTTTATTGGGGTGATTTTTAGACTTGCATTCATATAAAGAAACAAGGTAAAGGAAATTAGGCACCTACTAATTTAGTTTAGTTGTTCTAAACTGCACAAAGTTTCAAAGGGTTACCAATGGAGCAACAAGTGGTAATGCATAAAGTAAATGCCCTGGCGATAACCATACAAAGCAGCATGGCAAGGAGACCAGGGTAGAATTCTCAGATGATCATCCTAAGAAATGGCAACCACACCTGGTTGGTGGAAGAGTTTGCCGCACTTGCCGGCTTAGCAAACAGTTTGGTGCGTGTAGCCTGTTTGGATTCCCTTATGTTGCGCTCGTCGAAACATAAGCCCGGGTGATATAAATCATACATAAAAGGCTTCATAACCATAGCTAGTTCCTTGATTCCTGCCATCTTGGGCAGAGTTAGTATGTATCGTGACATGCTTAAAAATGATTGTTCTTGAGCCCATGAGCATGCTCGAAGCAATGATACATACAGCCAACGCCGTAAGCTGATTGGAAGCCATAAAGGATAGAGTACAGACATTCCATTGGCCGTTTGCATGGTCAAGCATAATCATGCCAACAACGGTATTAGAGGTCTGCATATCCACCCGTACAGGTGTATCATCTATTAGGTAAAGTGCATTCCACACGAAAAGTAATAGGAAGAAATGGTGCCAAGAACTGGCAAGAATTGCCCTGCTGAGCAATCATCTTGACGAGACTTGAAGGGCTATGAGGTGTGACCATCATTTTAGCCATTGACTTGGGTAATGTGCGAGCCTGAAGGATTATTGAGCTTAAATTATAGCTAGTGTTCCGAAATTTAATTAGCTCATTTCTGTGAAGCCAGATACTCCAAAAAGCACAGATAAACAGGACTTAGATTGAGGGAGAGATGTCTAGAGAAGCTGAAATTCTGATGATCCAAGCTATCAATCGTTTTTTGAAGGATGGTCAGGGTTCCGAAGATAAGATCCCAAGATTACTTCCAAACCAGACCATCCTCAGTGCTAGGCAATGGTGGAATAGGTGGGCAAATACCAAACGATCCTGGTGAAGGGGCAACTTTGTCGACAAAAAGTTTTATAACTTATTAATAGTCTCATTTCACACCGTCGATCTTGTCATCAGGCGTTTAAGCCAGGCAACATGCATATTTTAGAGCAAGAACTCCATTTAGTCTTACCGAAGCGGCATTTACCTGGCAAGCTACATCATTGACGAGCTTTCCATTAGTATTTCTGGACAACCATACCTAAGCTCGTTCCCAAATTCGGAGTTCTAAGACAAAACCGCGATTGAATTTCACATGAGCAAGCCAAGCTTCCATTATTTTTTTCTTCATACTCTATGCAACGGAATGCGGGAACATACATATGCATTATATGATATTGTTAGCATAATTTGCGATTTCAGTAATAACTCAACGCGTGCTAAGATTGTAGGATATCTTTCGTCTGTTAAAAATCGAAACATAAGGAGACAACAACATTTTTTTGTCTTTTAGAAAAAAAGTATATTTGCTCAGATACCCCGCCCGAGTGTAACACATGACTTGTGGGAACTTCTCAAGATTGTACTCCACCTTATAAGCCGTCTCTTTTGCCCTCTTTCCGTTAATCGGGTTGAGAATGCTGCGCTGCGGTCAAAACATCCTGCGAAAAACTCTAAGAACCCTAATAGAATCCCCGGCCTCGGAGCACCGCCGCTACATTACCGGCTCGGCGGCGTCGAGGCCGAGCCTGTCGATATGGAGGGGAAAGAAGGAGATAGGCAAAGAGGGGCTGATGGTGGCCAAAGAGCTCAAGAGGCTTCAGTCCAACCCGGTCCGGTTCGACCGGTTCGTCAAGTCCCACGTGTCTCGCCTCCTCAAGTCTGATCTCGTCGCTGTTCTCGCCGAGTTCCAGCGCCAAGACCTCGCCTATCTTTCCATGAAGGTCCGTCTATATCCTCTCTAATTTGTTGAATCCTTGGGTGCAATCCCTAAGGCAACCCGTATAGTTTGCTGCTAAATATGATTAGTAACATTTTTGCAGACGCATTTAGCTACAGATTTTAGCCTCACTGATGAAGAGCCCCTAAGTATATTTCGCCACCGTTATTTAAAACGCTATATGGGGTGAGGTGGGGGTGTGGTGGTTGTAAGCTATATGTTTTTCAAGGTATCGGACATAATAGAATCTTGATATTTTTTTATCATTGTTAATTTTGTATGTGCAATAGATTTGATTCGTTTAGTTTTTTAGAATAAGAATAGAGGAATCTAATTTGGACTATAGATTTGATTTGCTGAACCATGGGTTCTCAGTCTTGTGTGAATCAAAATTGGATGTATTTTTTGGGTTTTTTTTGATAGGTAAAGAGTGTGTATAATAAAACGCCAAAGGGGGTGCATCATGCAAACAAACAGTATATCTCAGCTACCTATACAACTTGTAAAGCTATCCAAAAAATTCAAGTAAGGCCTCATTGGAAGTAACGTTGTCTGCAGCCAGAACGCTGAAGTGGACAAAAAAGAGCATTTAAATTCTCAATAGAACCTTTGTAACCCTCAAAAGCTCCGTCGTTCCTTTCCTTCCATAAACACCAAAGATCACACGGACGAACCAGCATCAAGAGCTTAGCTTTTGGTCGCCATCTCTTTTTGCACAGGGACCAAGCCTTTAACAAATCAACTATATATCTTGGCATGGCAAATGCAACTATAAGCAGGGCGAACACCAAATCTGAAAAAGCCTGGATATCGGGCAATGTAAGAGCAGATGATCCACCTATACACTGGCTTGGTTGCACATGAAACACCAATTAACATAAATCGCTTTTCTTCTTCTCAAGTTATCCCCTGTTAACACAAAATTTCTAGCAGCCTCCCAAACGAAAAAGATACTCGAAGAGGGCTTGCAAAACATCAAATCTCTTTCCATGACCCCCCCCCCCCCCCCCCCCCGCGGGGCTGCAATAGAGAACAATCTAGGGGAAGACTCACACAGCTCTTCGTGACCATTCACTATATCTCGCCACAAAAGTACCCGACTATCATGTCTGACAGAGAAAAGAACATGCTCTTTTAAGCTTTGTTAACCCTTCCTACTACCATCTCAGAAGTTCAAACCATATGATCTACAAACCACATTTGGAGACTATGCATTCACACGTCTCCCAAACTTTCCCCCGACAAGCCTTCTCCAAAAAGAATATCTTCCCAGTATGTATCTCCATATCCATTTCCCCAAATGTGTCATGGTAAAGGTAACCAATTTTTTCATGCCGAAACCCCCACCACGAGTTAGTAAGTACTAAGCAGACCTCCTCCTGTTTAACCAATTGATATTTTGTTTTTCTCTGAAGCTGTCTTTCATAGGAAGTATCTCTCTAGCTTCTCCAATCTTTTTGCAACATCAACTGGAATCCCTGTTATAGAATACATACAGTATGTTGGTGGCTGGAAAGGGTGCTTGCTTTTAACAAGAGTAAGGCAACACCTTTTGAAATGGTTGCCGTCTCTTCCACCCTGCCAGTCCTTTGTCAAAGCGTTCCGCTACCAGAGTCCAACAGGCTTTACCGTTAAAAGAAGAACCCAAAGGAAGACCCAAGTAAGAGGCAGCCTCCTAACTTAATTTCCAAAAGACATGGCGAAGGACTGAACACTTGTGACATCCCCGACGGGAAAAATGTCAATCTCGGCCATATTGATTTTCAGCTCAGAAGAATAATAGCAGCGGTCCGATATAACTGAATGGAGACACATCAGCTTGGGTGAAAAATTGTTATCATCTGCGAATAAGAGGTGTGACCCTACCACCCCAATTGAAGCGTCCTGCCCCGCCAAAAACCCTGGGACGAACCTCTCATCACCGAAGGTCAAGCAATCTGCTCAGAGGCTCCAAAACCATTAGGGAAGAGAAGAGGTGGCAAGGAGTCTCCCTGTCAAATACTTCTAGAGGAAGGAAAGAAACCTACTGGTGAGCCATTGATCGCAGAGGTCCGATATGACTGAATGGAGACACATCAGCTTGGGTGAAAAATTGTTATCATCTGCGAATAAGAGGTGTGACCCTACCACCCCAATTGAAGCGTCCTGCCCCGCCAAAGACCCCGCCAAAGACCCTGGGACGAACCTCTCATCACCGAAGGTCAAGCAATCTGCTCAGAGGCTCCACGACCATTAGGGAAGAGAAGAGGTGGCAAGGAGTCTCCCTGTCAAATACTTCTAGAGGAAGGAAAGAAACCTACTGGTGAGCCATTGATCAAGATAGATAGAGAATCTAGTTGGAGAATGGAAAATTTGATCCAGCCCCTCCATCTCTGCCCAAGTACAAAGAAAATTCCAATCAAACATGATATATGCCTTTGCAACATCCATTTTACAGCACTTGATCTAGTTCTAGAATCAACACATTCGTTTCGCAAACAACACTGCATATAAAATTTGTCTTTTCCCTCTGAAAGCATTCTGAGACTCTGAAATCACTGAGGCAATCACCCTTCGGAGCCTGCTTGCCAAAACCATGAAAATAAGTTTTTACATAGTGCCAACTAAGCTAATAGGATGAAATCTCTAATATCCACTGCACTCCCCCTTTTAGGGATCGAAGAAATGGAAGAAATGGAAGTTGTGTTAAAGTCTTCTCTCAAATCTTTCAAGCTCAAAAAATGTATGAAAGAGGTTAAAGCATCAGCCGATATCACCTTCCAACAATGCTTGTAGAACGCCACACTAAAGCCATCGGACTGGCGCCTTATCCACACATAGATTTCAATGCCGTCACATATAGATTTCAGTATTCTTGAGCCAGGTGATGCTGTGATTTGGCTCAAGAATACTGAAATCAAGGCCATATAAACTCGGCCTCACATGATCTTCATCCTGAAACGAACTCCGATAGAAACCAACCATGGCGTCCTCCCGAAGATCTCCAGATTTTTGTCGCCAACAAATTTCCCTGGTGGAAATAAGCTATTAGCTTTTGCTTTTAGCTCCAATCTTCTATCCATTTCCTCCCACTTAATGCAAGATCCCCCTTTAAAGCGTCCTCGTCCTGAATAACAGTCATAACTCCTCCTTGTCCGCTTTTTCGGACTCTTATTCAATAATTTCAGTTTACGGGCCAAATTAAACCTCGAATTTCCATCTACCTCGTACCTTTCCCACAAACCCTGACAAAATCCAAGACACCTGACTCAAGAAGCCAAAAAAAATTCAAATCTTAAAGGTAACTTGCCTCTCCGAACACTGCTACTGCCTAAGAGCTAAGGTACATACATGATCAGGGATCACTTTGGGTATGCACGTTTGAGTAACCCCTAGGAACCTCTCTTCCCACTCGGGTAAATAAGAAATCTCTCAATTGTGGAGCAAGAGGGATTCTCTCAGTACTGCAAGACCAAGTGAACCTGAATTCTTGCAGTTTTGTGGGGTCAAGTGAACCAGAGCATGGACCTGCTTATGGGCTGACTGGTAAAAGAGCTGATCACTTTTTTATGTCTCTGACATGTAAATGTTTCTGCCAATTTGTTTGTTTAGTTTGTGTAAGCGTTACCAATTGTCTTATTCTCAGTATCCAACTATGCATTCTTGTTTTGTCTGATCATTTAAATACGTGCTCTTGGGATGAGATTGTTTTTACGATAGAAAGGTGGGAAGAAAACTGAAATATCATACATCATCAGTCATTGTGCCCTTGTTTTTTTCTTTTTCCAAGTAAAGTTCTAAATCGAACTGGAAACCGAGCTGCTAGCTTACCATGCTAGAATGCTATACTGGAGCCCAGCTTAAGATAGCAAAACTTAGATGCTGAAGATCGCACCTACATTTTATATTAGTTTTGACATTTATACTTCAATTTTACAGTTACACAGTGTGACATCTATGTTCTTGTTTCACAGTTATATGATGTGGTGCGTAAAGAGATATGGTACCGCCCTGATATGTTCTTCTACAGGGACATGCTTATGATGCTTGCAAGAAACACTAAGGTAGACGAAGCAAAGCGGGTATGGGAAGATCTAAAGCGAGAGGAAGTACATTTTGATCAGCATACCTTCGGCGACATTGTGAGGGCCTTTTTAGATAGTGGATTGCCCGCAGAGGCAATGGATTTATATGATGAGATGAGACGGTCTCCTGACCCACCGTTGTCATTGCCTTATCGAGTCATATTGAAAGGGCTTCTTCCATATCCCGAACTCAGGGAGAAGGTGAAGGCTGACTTTCTGGAACTCTTTCCTGGTATGATCGTTTATGACCCACCCGAAGACTTGTTTGAAGATCAGGAATGGAGTAGGGAGAGTGAAGATGATTAACTTTACTGCTGACTGGCTAAATTACACTCCAGTTTGCTGTTTTGCGGTAGATAAAACGCGCGGGAACGAGTGAGAGGCCTAGATGCCTAGCCAAAATTGGGATGAGTTGCCGAGTTACATTTGGAAACTGTCCCTCGTTGATGTTTTAACTAATTAGAGGGGAATGCTTGATCTCAAGAGTGTTATCCTCAAGAAATGAGGCGCACTTGATGTTTTCACTAACGAGAAGTCTGCGTTGCGATATCCAGCGGCTTGTCAGAACTGTATGCGGCACGGCCTTTTATTTATCAACTTCTTGTCTGTATATTCATATACGTGGAAAAGGTGGCTATGGCAGGCTGCGCTGGTAGGTTTTATAAGACCATATTCTTTCTCTCCCACTTCTGATGTGGGACAAGATCTAACTTCCCCTAGTATACAGTCGATGTGAAATTTTTATCCACCCTAGTACACAAGAAGTACACAAGAAGTGTGAGATCTCACGCATATCTTCCTCGTGTGTTTTGTTTGGAAGTCAGGTTGGTATCGTAAAGCCGATCCTTATTTCCTTTTTCAAGGAATGGCGGATTTCCTAAATTAAGAAAGCTTCTCCCACCAAGTTCAAAACTCATATTGTATATTGGCGCTCTCTTTTTTACCATTCTTTGGTTGCTGCTTTGGGATCTTACGCACTTTAAATATGACTTTGTTTTTTTTTTTACATTATATCATCTTGTAGTCATCGTGTATTTTGGCATGTAATAGCCTCCGTTGGCGCTGAGTTTCTATGACTACGTACTTGAGACTCTTGGGGTGTTTGGAAAGTGGGATCTTAGATCCCATTCTTGTAACCAAGCATCTGCCTCGTTTGCTTATTTTAATGAAGTTCTACTTGAAATGGAAAAAAATTTCCACTCTCACACACATCACACTTCTTACTAGGGGAGAACATTGTTCGGTTTAGTTCGATTTTAAGGGCAAACTATAAATCGAACTGTTACCTACCGGTTTAGAATTCTTTTTTCAACTAGACGAAACTAGGGACCATTGGTCTGGCCGCTTCGGGTCGGTTTGCATTCATATAAAAAAAAGTCTCTTTGCACACCTATTATTCGATCCATGAATTATTCAGAATTGAAGTTTTTTTTTTGTCTAAATTACATGAGATTAAAGTATAGTTTTAGATATAATTGCAATGAAAACGTATGTATGCTCCTATCATTGATGTAGGAGAAACGGTCAGTTAATATGCATACAAATAAAACAAAAAATAGTGACCAAGCTTTTGTGAATATAAATGCCCATGTTATTTCCATTTCTTCTTAGCTTTCAAGGTTTTATTTATTTGACTTTGCTTTATGCCATGTATATGAAATTAATCAATGAGTTTCACTGAATTGGGATTAATACATCATATGTCAGTTCTTTTCTGTTTATGATCAATTTCAAAAAAACTAATGAAAATGAACTGTCAAATTTTTGAACAATTCAGATTGGATTTGTTCAGTTCAATTGGTTTAAATAATTCAGATCGACTTGAGTGATTTGCTGCTCACCCCTGCTTGTTACTCTTGAAAACGAAAATAACTCAGTAAATTTGTCATTTTCTCCTTTTCTTTTCAGATTGATATGAACTATTTGCTGCTCACCATGCTTGTTACTCTTGAAGTGACAATGGCTCATTATAATTGTCCTTTCCTCCTTTGATAATACATCATCTACCCCAAAAGTAATATTCAGTTTTTCCTTTTCCATTCGCCCAAAAATATTCCTTATTTTCTATTTTTAAACCATATATAGTTTCTAAAAGTTAACCATCATGTCTGGTTAAGTAATAGTGAGGTGGCGCTTTTAGAAGCAATCAAAATACAGAGAAAATATCAAGATCAATATGTTATTGCATGAGGCAATCCTGCGAGGTTAAAAAGTTTAAGTAATTAACATGACTAAATAAAATAGTTCAAAATCTCATAGTAAACATATTACTAAATAAAACTTAACCAAATTAACAAATTATTTAACAAGCATGTATGTTAAGTTGATTAAATCTCAAAGGAGAGTTTCTTTAGCAGTATAAAAGTTAAAATAAAGTCATAATATATTGGTACATTACTAAGGTAGAATTTATAATGCTTAGGAGTTTAAATACTCACAAAATAAGAACACTATAGAAAAGGATTTTATAAAAAAATGGCAACATAATTTATACATTTAACCAAAGCAACTCATTAGCTGAAACTTAATCCAAATTTTTAACTAACATATTTAACAAGTTATATTCATTGTCTACCAAGGTATCAATCGAGTTGGAGTTTGGCTTAACCATAATATAGCTAATTAACCTACTTTTAATTGAAATGTAATTTAATTTTCCTTACATAAAGACATATTATCATACTGTAGAGTATTTTTATGAATATAACAATTAAATTAAGTTATAAAATGCTGGTATATATACTGCTAAAGTAGAACTTCGAAGTCTTTAAACTTGAATAAAATAAAATAAGGATACCATAAAATAAGATTGGGTCGTTGTTTTTTTCTAGATAAAATTTATTTGATTCAGCTTATGATTTATCTACTATATTGTATAGAACCTTTGTGGCTTGATAATATTAGACTTATGGGAGCGAACACCCATGTATGCTTGTCTACGCTTAACAAAAAAAAAAGGTATCCGCTATTGCCTTTTTTGACAACAAAGCATGGCGTACAAAAAAAACCTTTCCTAAATCTACTTTAAAGCGTTATAAGGTTTTAAATCTAAAATTGTACCCTCAAGTTTACTCCTAGTAGGTATGTCAAAGAAGTACCCAATATTAAAAAAGCGTACCAAATCAATATCTCGGCTGCCGAACGACAGATGCCATTAAAAAGTTTGAGGGCAAGACCATCATTATGAAAAAAAATATCATCCTAAAAACACGTGATACTATCACAACCGTTCAATATTTTGTCTTCCTTAGTTTAATCAAAACAAAAGAACTCCCCCCCCCCCCCCCATCACCTCATTTACCGCCATCACCCACCAAAACAGGGCTACCGCTATTGACTCCTCCTTTTCCGATCACCCCCGCCGACGATGACGCCTGTTCGCAGATCATCGTGGAGTTGCAACACCCAAAGAAACGAATCCCTTAACCCACACTCCCGACGCCACGTGTACGAAACCCGAATCTCGTAGCGACACGTCCATTAGTTCTACTTCCCCGTACTAGACCGCCGCATTTTTTCACCCTTTTCGGTGTCGACGATCCAACATCCTCAAACAAAGCAAACAAAATTTTATGGCTGAGATCAGTTGAGCTTTTCTTTCTTTATGGGAGGCAAATTATGCAGTGTGTGTGTGTGTGAGAAATGATGATGAACAACCTGAGACGTACGTCATCATCGGCCAGCGGTTGCGCCGGGCCAGCATTGATAGATCCTCGCATCATAAAGCCTAACCATTTTCGCCCGAAAAGACTGGAGCTCCACCGTCTTACATATTGGTTTCTGTCAAGCTCCCATTTCCCCAGCAAAGATGAGTATTTGAAGAAAACAAGATTCGAAAACGGAAAGACCGGTCGTCACGAGCCTAGCAACGAGGATTCTTCGGTGATAAAACCGTCGGTGGCTTCACTAACGTTAACATCAACGTTGCCGGCAAGTGACCCGCTTGGAAATGATGTCACCGAGTCAGGGACCTGTTCTAGTTACGGTGACGACACGGTGGAGCTAGGGTTCGTGACGGGAAGCCTGAGGAAGAGAGAGATAGATAGCAAGAGAAAGAAGATGGGGTGGGTGTGTATTTATAATATATGTATATGTAAAATGATATGTATATATAATATCTGATGTGTGTGTATATATAATATGTGTATATATATAAGAAGAGAAAGAGTTAATAATCAATTTGTATAAGGACAGTCCACCTCATCACGTAGACAGACTTTATGGCATTTTTTCATAATGACGGTCTTGCCCCTGGGACTATTTAACCGCGTCTGTCGTCCATCAGCCAAGGTGCAGATTTGATGCGCTTTTTAAGTTGGGTACTTCTTTGGCACGCCTTCAAACTTGGATATTAAAATTGTACTGAGGGTAAACTTGAGGGTATAATTTTGAAATTAAGCCTAGTTTAAATATGTATGTTTTTGTTTTCATGTTATGTAGGTTAGTACATTGGATAAACCATGTTGTGATGTGTTAAAGAACAATAAAATTAAGGACATTCTCAACAAAAATAGTTTTTCTACAATACATATACCATAAGATTATAAAAGTTAAATATGAAGTTAAAATAATATGAAGTTTTTTGTATTAAATCTCTTGAGTAATTTTCATTTTTATAGATCATTATTTTCATGTTCAAGAGTTTTTCTTTATGATATTATAGTTCAAAGAAAATCCTAATCAGGTGCAAAGTTAGACACAAATTTAGAATGTTTCGAATTGGTGTTCGAATTGCACAAGACTTACAAATTTAGGTAATTAATATTCCTGTAAAAAATATTTTTAAATTAAGGACCCTATCAAAAATAATTTTTGGAGATTTTTCATGATAATAACATGTTCTTGTATGTAATGACCCGGAAATCTGGAATGTTAGATATTTACTCAATTATTTACACTTAGATAGTAATACCTTGAAACTCAACCAAAATAATACCACAAATCTGTTAGAGTAACTAAACCATCAATTAATGTACTACACTCAGTGTACAGTCACGATAAACTAAATTTAAATATATGAATAATAAGTTAGAGAAGTTCACCCACACAGGTATTTTAATGATCAATACTAAAACTTAAAACAACTTCTCTTGCTCACTTCTATTCCATACTCAGACAACCTATTGCTAGTTACTACCTGTAAAGGATAGTCAAACTAGAATGAGCTTTTGAGAGCCCAGTAAGGTCGATCAAGGATTCAGAAAAGTGCTAATGAAATGATCTTACATTTGAAGTCGCATGATAGTTCGAAAAAGGATTTTAAATAAAACCACAACATCTCGATATAAATGTAGGGAAGAGTGTTAACTGAATCTCTCAAATCAGTGGGCATTTCAAAATATTTCAGATATAATAAAACAAAAACAGATGAAATGAGCAGTGCAGAATAACAAATCCACTCCAGCAGTGCTCAATAGCAAATCCACTCCAGCAGTGCTCAATAGCAAATCCACTCCAGCAGTGCTCAAATACACTTTATATGCATATGTACACTAACTAGTTTATTTAGGTACTAGTTTCAACTCAAACAAAACAGACCATCTTAATAACATCAACGGTACAGACCATCTTTATAAGGCATCAGATTTACTATCTCATGTCAATATTTAGAAGAAATGAACACAATTCAGAATCTTGTATAATGATCCAATTAATAAAACATATGAGCATTAAAAAGATTTCAAACGATTGCTTCAAGGTTCAAGATAGAGTTTTATGGGCAGTTCCAAAACATCTTTATGACAATGATAAAATTGAAGTTTAATGGAATTCGATAACAAATCAGAATAAAATATATGAGGTCAATATGATAAAATAGGGTTTCGGATATAATCCCTTACCTCGATCCAAGTTATGCGCTGCTAACAACGTCTTTCGAAATCCTTTAATTAACCTAAATTGAAAAATTATTTATTAGAATAAAATTTAGCCTCATAACACTATGAGGCCAATGCTAATATCCTAAATGTTACTCACTCCAACACTCTCAACACAACGAATATCGAAACGGGTTCCTCATAAGGCCAACCTAGCTAGTTAGGAACCTCACACACCTCGAAACTTATTAATGACGCAAAATTCCTAATAAATCCTTATAACATACTCTGTGGCTAAAATAGCATTAACAGTTAAAATATGATTTTTTTTGAATTTTTTAATACTTTTGCATTAAAAAATTTCTTTAAATGCAAGAAAAGCCCAAAAATAGCCATTATATTTTTTTGGCTAAAATCAAACTCCCATAATTTTTATAATAGCTTTATAATATATAAGAAAAATACAAAAACTAAAATCAGAATTTAAAAAGTATTAAAACCATTTTAAAATCATTCATTTCACTAAATCAATTGCGATATTGATAAAACTAACAATTCAACTTTACAATTCATAAAACTTAAACTGAGACTTCTTTCTACTATACAACATTACTATAATTTTTTTAGAATTTAATACGAATTTTTAAGGCTCAAAACAAATTTTAGAAAAACTCAATTATGAAAAATATTAAAAATAATAAAGAATTTTAGAAAAATATAAAACTTTAACAGTAATTCTAATAACAACTGCAAACTATCCCGCGCCACGTGGTACCACTGTGCAAGCATAATGTACCACCCTTACTGCATAAACCCATGAACCGAGCCATCTTCTTCTTCCCTAACTCTAAGCACTCTCACAGACCACTCACGGGAGCCCCTCCCCTTCTCCTTTACACGCACTATCACACATATACACATACTTATATACACTATAATACACACACTATCCTCACAAACAGTAACACGCACACCCAACACAGGGGCTACTGCTTCCCCTTTCCCCTTCACCCCTTTCATGCACGCAGTACAATACACAAACACCCTCACGGCACCATGCACTCATGATAGCCCATGATTGCCCACTCACGACACCATGGCTGTATTTGTCTTGAACCACTTGCTTCAACCACACACTGTTGTGTAGCCCCCTCCTCCCTCATTACAAATAGAAACACATACAATACACACTCTGCACATACCACGACAGCCCCCTTTTCCATCTCACGAACACACACTTGCTCATAAAACCCCCCTCTTGCACACAGTTACAAACACGAACTTCTACCTGCACACACGGATTTTTCACGCACTCGCACACACTCATGGCAACCACAAACTCTCTCTATTACGGCTGTCCCCCCTCCCCCCCCTATTACATACGCGCAGAGTTGCACAACACACTGAAGCACCCAAAAAAAAAAAGAGGGAAAGAGGCCAAAACTCACCGGAATGATCCTTTCTCGTTGCTCGTAATTCGTCTGAAATTCACTCCTTCGAACCCCCCCCCCCCCCCCCCCCCCTTAATTTATTCTGAAAGTAACCGAAAATGGTCACAATCCATGGCTGTATTTACAGATTTCTCTCCCATGTTCCCTCACATTCCAAAATTAGAGGGTAGACAAAAATTTTAAAATAAATTAGGTTTTATCCCTTTTATTTTCTAATAACCTCAATTTAAATTAATTTTAACTAACCCTCTTTAACTTTCATTAGTCAATTATATCGCCCAGCTCCACTAATCTACAACTCTTAGTTACTTAGATGTCGCTAAAGGTTGCCAATGAATATCGTTCAAGCCAATCACGCTAAATATTGCGTATAATTATTGTAGCTAACAAAATTAATTAATCGATTAGACAATACCGAGGTTCAGGGTATCAAAATTGTAAATCCCATATTATGGAAAATATAATACAATGATATGTTGCGCAAAGAAACCATTATTACGTTTTACTGTGTTTTTTGTTTTGGTTATTATATATTAGAGCGCAGGAACCTCGCTTGGTTAATAAGTAAATCATAAAGCTCTAGAATGCGAGTTAATACATACCACATAACATGGAACAAAAAAGAGATTAGCATTAGATAAAAGAAGACCTGCTTTTGCTCAAATTATAATTGTTGAAAGAGAGATTTTGAAAATAAAAAGCTTGTTTTGAGTTATAAAGAATAACATGAGTGTCAAATTGAATCACAACTATTAAAATATTAAAAAGTTAAAATTTTGGTTATGATGGCTCTTTTATAACAACTTCAAGTAAGCTATCAAGAAGGCAATATAATTAGATTCCTTTAGTGGTCCAATATTTAGCCTTTAAAAATCAAGCAGTCAGATAGTTTGAAAAGTTAAGATAAGAGTTCCTTCCGTTTGGAATTACAACTATAGCAGTAGCTTCTTATCTTTGTCATGAATCACTATTTCTGGGAATCACTAACTTATCAAAAAAATATGAGCATGATATACTGTAAAAAAATCTTATCATCTCATACGTAACTCAATTGAAGGCTTAATTAGATTCTCATAAATCATTATGTAATACACGAACATCATAAATAGTTATGTAATACATGAACACGTATGTTTGCTTTAAGACCTTTGAACTCTAACTTGAAAGAATAAAAAATAGATTGCGTTAGAGTGTCATCCCTTAATATTTGCCTTCTATTAGCTTTTTATTTACATCGTCAAGTAGTATTTAAGTAAATATTTGCTTAGCATATAGAGTAATAGAATAGTCATGCTGGTACATGCAACCCTAAATAGAAAACACAAAGGTAATTGTGATTAAAAATGTTTGTGCTATTCACATTTTTTTTTTAAATTCTCAAAGCTAAAATATAAATTTCATTATTTTGGTCTAGAGGGTTTTAAGTTGCTAATAACTAGAAATAAGTCCTCATATGTTACTTTAACGATTATGTCATATTTTAAAAGGATTCGAGTTGCATTTCAAATGTAAAGGAACTTAGAAGTAGAAATCTTAGTACTTTTAGATAAGTTTTTGACTTTTGCCAAAAATTTTAAATTAAATGACCTAATGACATCGATTTTCCGTTTTTAATATCCTTACGTTAACTAATAATTATGGGTGGAGTTTAATCCACCCAACTGTAATCGACTGAACACATTTATCTCACTCATATTTATACTCGATTTTATTATAGTCTAAACTAAGTTCTAAAGCTTAAAATTAGTCTAAAATTTCCTAATTGGTCTTTTTGTTCATATGAATTCAATTAGTTATAAAAAAGGCTCTTTTTATTAGTTATTAGGGTTCCATAAAATAAGTTCCCTAGTTATATTCAATTGCAATAAGCTTTGTAACACCATATAAAAAGGATCTTCATTGTAAAAGGGTTACAGATTTTCTCAACTGTACTTTGAATACTTTAGATCAATCTTATTGTGTTCTTTTCAAATATCATATTTGATTTATTTCTAAATCCTAACCACGTTGTTGATTGTCAGATCTTATTCAAAAAAGTAGACATATAATTTGTGTACTAAATTTATGTGTCATACTATTGATTTTTATAGTGACTGTCACACACGCGCGCGCACATATGTCTATGTATATATTTATTCAAATTGTAACATCATTTGTTGCCTTTAAATTTCATATGTTACTTGCATTTTTTAAATATTTGAGTTTTTAAATTCATGTTGAAGAGTAGTTTAGGATACAATTGTCAAAATTAAGTCCTAATAAGACAATACATTGATTATGTTGAGTTTTATAATGGCCAGAATTAGTTTTTGAATACTATAAGGGTAACAAATATAACTCACATTGTTCCTGCAAAATTAACTAAAAGTAAAATAAGGGACCTATCCAAATTTAAGTCAACTGTTAGATTATTTTTTTGTTCTAAATGTAATAAGTTTTTTTTTTTTTGGATTTGTGATTTTTATTGAATATTTTAGAACTCTTTTTCGGCTTGTGATTTTAATTCAATATTATTCTATAGATAAGATAGAGTTTTGAAATGTTTAGAATTGGTTTTCATATTACATAAGGCTTATTGTTATAAAAATTAACTGATTTAGAAAGATGAATTTTGTTTTAATATTATATAAATAAGAATTCTGCATAAAGAACCTATCACTGAGTTGGTTTCTCACTTTGCTTAGTATGTATCATATGAATAATGAATAACGTACAAACGAGTTACGAATAACAAAAATTCCATTAGAAGAAAATCAATAAGAGAAAAAAAAATGTTTCGGCTAAAACAAATGCCCTTAGGAAATTATCATTGGTTGTTTAAATTGTTCAAAGGCAAAGGGAAAGAATGGAAGATTGAAGGGCTGTTTCATAAAACTGAAATGGAAGTGCTGAAAAGTTAAATACTGAATTTATAGAAATGAAAACTTTAAGCAACTGTACTTTTATTGAAAAATAAGTTAGCCTCTTTGATATACCAAAAACAAATGTCTGAAAATTGTTCATTTACAAACTTATCCATTTCACCAATTATGCATTTGTTCATGTATTTTGTAACTTTTTTTTTTCAAAATCATATTGGTGGTGTTGTTGACGGTGGCAATGAAATAATAATGGTGGTAATGGTGGCGACTGAAAGGTGTCGATGGCGGCGGTGATGGTGCATGAAGACACGATGTTGGTAATTGTGGAAGTAAAGACATGCAGCGACATAGAGGCCATGAGAGTGGTTGTAATTTGGTGAATATTTAGATAATTTTGGCGGACATGGACGTAGTGAAAGCAGCGATGGTGTGGTCGTGGTGGTAGTGGCCAGGTTGTGATAATTGTCGTGGTGGTAGGAAAAGGGAAGAATAGTTGTGGTGGTGGTTATGGTTGTAGTATGGTGGAGGCAGTGTTGCTAACAAATTATTTGAGACGACGTCATGGTGCTAATTATTCTTTTTATGTAAAATTATGTTTCATAACTTTTAACCATCTCACTTAAAATTAAGTGATAAGCATTAATAAGGGACTGTTTGATAAGTGCTGAGGAAGTTAAGCGCTGAATTAGTGAAACTGAAAATTTTAAGCGACTGAATTTTTACTGAAGAATAAGTTAACTTGTTTGGTAAACCAAAAACAGATGTCTGAAAATTATTTATTTACAAATTTATCTATTTTACGAAATTTATGCATTTGTTTATGTACTTTATAACTTTTTCGGGAAGCTAAATCGTGTTAGTTATGGTGGTGGCAGTGACGATAGAGTAATAATGGTGGTGGTAGTGGTCGTGGCGGCGCAAAGGTATTAATGGTGGCGATAATGATACGTGAAGATGTGATGCTGGTAATTATGATGGTGGCGATAATGATACGTGAAGATGTGTGTAGTTGTAGTGATAGCGATAATGATAGCGATAGGCGGCGACATAGCGGTCATGGCAGTAGTTGTAGTGTGATAGATCTTTAGAAAATTTTAGCAAAAATAAACGTGGTGACAACAATGATGGTATTGTGGAGGTGGCGTTGTCCTTGTGGTGGTGGTGGTGGTAGTAGTGATAGTAGCTAGGTCATAGTAACTGTGATGGTGGTAGTAAAAGAAAATAATAGTTGTAGTGGTGGTTGTATTATGGTGGAGGCGGTGTTGCCAACAAGTTAATTGAGGCGGCATCATGGTGGTAATTATTTTTTAATGTAAAAATGTTAAATAACCTCTTAACCATCTCACTTAGAATTAACTGATCGGCATTAAATAAGGGTGTGTTTGATAACACAATTAAGCACTTAAAACTTAAAGTTTTCAATGATTTTCAATTAAGTGCGTTTGATAACGTTAAACCTTGTATCACTTAAAAAAATTAATTCCTACAAAAAATAGACTAAAATTTTAAGTCATGGTGGACTTACTTAATGCTGATCACTTAATTATAAGTGAGATTGTTAAAAGTTATTTAACATACTTTTACATAAAAAAAATAATTACTATCACGATGTCGCCTCATTTAATTTACCGGCAACACCGCTCCACCACAATATAACCACCACCACAACCATTATTTTCTTTTGTTACCACCATCACAATTACTATGACCTAGCCATTATCACCACCACCGACACATCAGAAGGACAACGTCACCTTCACCATATCGTCGCTGTTGTCACTACGTCCATGTCCGCAAAAACATCTACAAATCCACAACACTACAACTACGGTCAAGACTACCATCTAACCGCCCAGTACTATCATCACAAATTACCAACGCTACGTATTCACGCACCATTACTGTCACCATAGGCATCTTTTTGCCGCCACCGCTGTCGCCACCACAATCGCCACCAATACTATTTTGGTCCCCAAAAAAAAGTTATAAAGTACATAAACAAATGCATAACTTTGGTAAAATTGATAAAATTTGTAAAGAATCAATTTTCAGACATCTGTTTTTAGTTTACCAAACAAATTAACTTATTTTTCAGTAGAAATTCAGTTGCTTAAAGTTTTCAATTTTACAAATTCAGTGCTTAACTTTTACAGCACTTAAATTTCAGTTTTATCAAACAGCCCCCAAGTCTACCCTAACTTAAAATTTTAGTCTATTTTTGGTAGAAATTAATTTTCAAGTGATACAAGGTTTAGCGTTATCAAACGCACTTAATTAAAAATCATTGAATACTTTAAGTTTTTAAGTGCTTAATTGTATTATCAAATACACCCTAAGTCTTGGCTGGCTTAAAATTTTAGTCTATTTTTGTAAGAATTAATTTTTTAAGTGATATCACGTTAAACGTCATCAAACGTACTTAATTAAAAATTTTGAAAAGTTTAAATTTTAAGTGCTTAATTGCGTTATCAAACACACCCAGACAAATGTCGAAGCTACTTAATCAATTTGTAAGACAGTACAAATCAAATATGTGCAAATATCTAGTAATTGGAGGGGAGTAAAATATATAGCTTGATTCTAAAGATATAAAAACAACATTATGGATACATCGTGGAATCTTTAATACCTATATACTTCAATATCTTGGTGTGAGTTTATCGTACATTTCTAAAGACTAACTATTATATGTTCTTATAACGTCACGGTTCAACAACAGTTGACCCGAGGTTGAACCATTGACAAATGACCAAGTCGTTTTTTTTAAGTCCAAATGAAAACTTCGGTTCTTAATTAAAACATTGGTAAATCCCAATTAACATGGGGGCAATATTTTGCTTCTCTCGTTCGATGGTCGCTCAAAAACAAAATATATTTTACAGCTTTTGTTATTTCTTCAACATCAATGTTATGTAAGGCATCAAACATCCGCAGGTTGAGCTTTTGTTTATCTCGGCTCTTTATTGAACTGTTCAGGATCCGACTCGTCTACTTAAGAAGACGTGCGTTTTCTGGCTTATGCTTGGCAGAAAATGAGCTCGACCTAAATGGTAATCGTAAAATTGATAGGTCACGAAATACTTCTAATAACGAATTTTGCCGAGTCCAGTGCTTTTGAAGCTACATAGCATGAAACCATGGATGTTACTTTTTTTTTTTAAAATTTAATTTCACTAAAAATTAATCTAAACTACAATTAAGGCACATGCCTAGTCGCCTAGATTCATTATTGCCGTAACTAATTCAAATTATCCCATATAAGAAATTCATTGACAAGAGTGGAGTAGTCATAATACAAGGAATACTCAACTGGTTATTATTCAAAATTTCCTATGTCACACACATAAAATAAAGCTAGGCACAGAACCTACAAAGGCTTGATTGACTTTATTTCAGAAATAGAAACAGCTGCCTTGCTTACAAACTTAACCAATCATGGGGAACAGGAGATGCACTGGCTTCAGTCTTTTCAATATTTGACAAGTCCACTTCCTCGGAATGCTTTGAAGAAGCCTCTCCACTTAGTTCCTTAACCTTTTGGGACACTTTTCCCTTGAGCTTTTGCATCCTCACAATATATTGTTTGAGATCACTCAATCCAAGATCATGAATATGATCTTCAAATCTCTTGTATCCCGAGTCTTCCAGGCTCTTTTCAAGCCTCTTTCTTTGCTTTTTCTTGACTGTCAATTCCTGGTTCAGCTTGTCAAATTGTTTATTAAGCTGTTGAAGTCTAGACTCGCGATAAGAGGACGATACATGCTTTGAAAATCGTTCATTTTGTGGTTCTTGATTACCATTTAGAAACCGATCTATGACAGATTCGACAGAGGGATACCCAAAGGAGAAAGCCTTACCTCCCAAGGAAAAGACGATTATGGCGATCTCTATTCCGCACAGAGTGGAAAGCTCGCTCGCTTTCTTGAAGAGCCCGCTTCTACGCTTGGAGAAGGTGATTCGTCGGGCATTTTCATCTCCTATCATCTTCATTTCTATCTTCTTTCGGCCTTGGGTTTTTTTTCTCGCCATGGCTCTAGAAATTGCAATGGAAGGACTTAAGATACCTGCACTGCATTTATATTGCTCCGCGGGTTATTTTTGGCATTGATATTTCCAAAATTAAATCTGATATTTTCCTTGTGTGACCATCTTACTTCTTCTTTTGGATTGTAATAATCTACCTTTAATTAATCTCTCGCAAAATACACAAAAGGAAAACCGACTTTTGTTAGTTTCATTAATTTCTTGTTGACAACCATGAGTGCAAAAAGTGCTGCATATAGTCATTTTACAACCGTTGTTTCTTTGACTGCATCTGCCACCTGTTGGTTTTGTGAGAGACGTACGGACGATGTAATAAACCGCGGATTTCTTGTATATCAGGATGTGTGGTAATGGCTTTTATACGTTAACATAACCTTATTTTGGGTTTGAGTAATTTTTCGTAGGCCTTTTTGAGTTTGCGTTCTTAACTCACTTGGTCCGTTTTCCATCTGATAAAGTATCATTTCCTATAAACCTTTGGTCCATTTTGTGAGCAAAATATGTCAAACGAGTCCCATTTGACCTAAGGATAGGAGTAAGAGTGAAAAATGGAAATGTAACCTATCATCACCACCAACCAAACCCATCACCACTTGTAACCATCACGGTGCGTGCGCGTAACCATAGCCACCAAACCCATCACCACCCGTGACCATGGCTGCCAAATTCATCGCCCCTCGTGACCTCCACCACAAAACCATCACCATCCATGCTACCCCCACCAAAACTATCATCACCCATTACCACCGCTACCAAACCCAAATCAAATCCACTAACCATCCGCAACCACCAAACCGTAATTAACCACTCGTGTAAAAGAACACCAAAGGAAAACAGACTTTTGTTAGTCTCATTAATTTCTTGTTGACAACTACAAGTGCAGAAAATGCTGCATAGTCATTTTACAATCATGGTTCACTTGACTCCACGTGCCACCCGTTGGTTTTATGAAATACATATGGAAGACTTAATCGACACGGATTCGATGTATATGAAGATGTGGTAATGGCTTTGATATGTTAACTTAACTTTATTTTGGGTTGGAGCAATTCCTTATATGCCATTTAAGTTTGTATTCTTAAATCACTTGGTCCATCTTCTTTTTCTAGCACCTAATAAGTCCTTCTAATACAATAGCATGTCCTACAAAACCTTATGTCCATTTTATGGAAGGAAAATGTCAAACAGTTCCTATTTGACCAAAGGGTAAGGTTAAGAGTGGAAAATGACTCATAAAATGTAACCAATCACCACAACCACCAAAATCCATCACCAACCAGACCAACCCACCAAACCCATCACGACCCATGACTATCTGTGCCAAACCCATCACCACCCGTGATCACTGCTGCTAAATGCATAACTGCATGTAACATTTACCATAAAACCCATCACGACCCATGACTATTTGTGCCAAACCCATCACCACCCGTTACCATCACCACTAAATCGTCATCAAGTCCAATAACTATCTACAACCACCACTAACAATCAAATACAACATCAGAACTCCCCGCGCCATCAAAACCTACCACCACAACATCGCACATTGCCATCAGAAATCACAACTCTCTGCCATCACAAATCATGGCCTCCTCTATCACATCATGCGACCACCAAATTACTTCCAAAGACACCAACCCACAGCCTTTAATTCCACCTTAACCCATTGCCATCTTAAGTTAAACTACTGCCATCACAAACCACCAAGTAGATACTCAGTGTTGGAATTGGGTTTTAAACCCATTATGGAGAAGCCATCTTTAACTCAATTTTCAAATGGGTTCTAAACCATAATTTGGTTAGGAACAAATTGATTTATGTTCATCTATTGGAGTAGATGATCACAATATATTTACAAGTTTAAAACAAATAAGGAGTGAATGAGAAAGTTGAAGTTGGCGGTTCAACTTGAAGGGAGAGTATTCCACATTGAAGAGATAAAGTCAATGTTATCTCCTTATAAGGCTTACCCTTGAGCTAAGGGTTGGGTCCTTGGGGGTACCCATGTTTTGTAAGGAGGGAGGACCTAGGTTGACCCAAGGTCCACCGTGCGGGCGCGCCGCCCGCCCGTCCCAGTCCAGTCCTTGGCCGTGGCTTAGGCCCATCAGGCTTTATTCTTTTTGCGACAAAAATATTTTAAATAAATAAAATTTTATTTATTCATGTATTTTCTTTTCCAAAAAGTTACAAATTTTCCAACCAGTTGTAAAAAGTTGCACCCCCAGTGAATATTCACTGTATAAAAACGAGTCAGTTACAGAAATTTAATTAACTGAATCCTAAAAATTGTCTTCTGTCATCTTTTGTCCGTCGTTTTGGTTCGCTGGGTCTGCAAATTTGGAGTGCTCCTATTTCAGACGTATTGTCTTTATATCCTAAGAGACTATCGTCAAGAGACCGTTAGTACCGTTGCGAAACGAATAAAGTTTTAAAGACAGTGAATCAAATTCACGCCTCGGCCTTTTCATTTGCTATTTTGTAATTTTGCTGTGAGTTAGTACACATACTTCTATTTCTATTTGGTTTCATTACTGTTGTTTTTGAAACATTAATATTTGCATGCCAGTATTTTTTCGAAACTGATTTTCTGCACAAGTATACACCACAAAATTTATTTTCCAACAATCTTAAGACTTTATTTTGCACTTTGTGTTGCTTGTGTTTAGAATTATAGTTTCCAAACATTGTTTTCAAAATTTTGTTTTCATATTTGATTATGTCAATCATATACTACAATTATTTTAAGTTTCTGAATTTAATTTTAGTGTTACTAGAATCTGTTTTCGTTATAGTTTGTGTTAGACTAGATCTTTTAATAATTGTTGTTATATTCTGTTGATAGCTATATAACAATGGCCAGTGAAACCATTCCCGAAAGTGGATCGGTTCATCCCAACGTGCAACATGGTGGTGGGACTATGTATGCAACGCCTTATGTAGCACCTGCTCATGGTTTTGTTGGACTCAGTGAAAGACCAGAAAAGTTCAATGGAAAGGATTTTAAGTGGTGGCAACATAAGATGCTACTTTACTTGACCACCTTGAATTTGGCAAGGTTCTTGCAAGAGGATGCACCGGATCTTGGTGACAATCCTGACCGGCAGACAGTGGCTATCGTGGATGCTTGGAAGCATTCAAAATTTCTTTGCAAGAACTATATCCTCAATGGATTGGACAATGCGTTGTGTAATGTATATAGTCCAATGTTAAATGCGAAAGCATTGTGGGAATCCTTGGAAAAGAAATACAAGACGGAAGATGCCGGCTCAAAGAAATTTGTAGTCGGCAAATTCCTTGATTTGAAGATAGTGGATTCTAAGACTGTTATGAATCAAGTCCAAGAGTTTCAATTAATTCTACGTGATATTCATGCGGAAGGGATGGTGCTTGGAGAGTCTTTTCAAGTGGCTGCTTTAATTGAAAATTTGCCACCTACTTGGAAAGATTTTAAGAACTATCTGAAACATAAGCGCAAGGAAATAAAGCTCGAAGACTTGATTGTGAGATGGAAGATTGAGGAGGATAATCGCCAGTAGAAGAAGAAGGCCGGTAATTATCATCAAGAGGCCAAAGCAAGTGTGTTCGAGCAAGGTCTGTCAAAGAGAAGGAAAATTTCCAATTCAGATGGTCCAAGTGGAGCATGTGGCTCAAATTCCAAGGGCGGTGATAAAAAGAGGAAGTTCAATGGGAATTGCTATGTGTGCGACAAACCAGGCCATCGAGCTAAGGAGTGCTACAGTCGCACGAACAAAGGAAAGAAAGGAAAGCATTCTCAAGCCAACGTGACGGAAGTTACCAAAATTACCGAGGACGTTACAAATTTGAGTTTATCTGCAGTGGTATCCGAAGTCAACTTGGTTAGAAATCCCAAATAGTGATGGGTAGACACTGGTGCTACTTGAATGTGTGCTCCGAGCGAAGTATGTTTCTACATATGAGAGTGCTAACAACGAGATTCTGTTCATGGAAAACTCTTCCTCTTCAAAAGTGCAAGGAATGGGAAAGGTGGTCTTAAAGATGACATCAGGCAAGGAATTGAGTCTCAACAATGTGCTTCATGTGCCAGACATTTGAAAGAATCTTGTTTCAGGCTCATTGTTGAGTAAAAATGGTTTTAAGCTAGTATTTGAGAGTGAAAAGTTTGTACTTACTAAAGGTGGGATGTTTGTAAGAAAAGGATACCTTTGTGATGGTCTATTTAAGTTAAATGTAATGACCATCGTGCCTAAAGCTGTACCGAATTCCGATATTAATAATAATATTTCTTCTGCTTACTTGTTAGAATCTCCTAATTTATGGCATCGTAGATTAGGTCATGTGAATTATGGTTCCTTACAAAAGCTTGTGAAAAATAATTTTTTGCCTAAAATGGATTTTGACTCACATAAAGCATGTGAAATTTGTGTTGAAGCTAAATTGACAAAAACGCCTTTCAAGTCAATTGAAAGAAGTACGGAACCTTTGAGTCTAATTCATAGTGACATATGCGACTTAAAAGTATTTTATTACTTTTATTGATGATTGTACAAGATTTTGTTATGTATATTTGCTTAGAAGCAAGGATGAAGCCTTGGAAGCATTTATGCAATACAAAATTAAAGTTCAAAATCAACTTAGCAAGAAAATCAAAGTACTAAGAATTGATAGAGGTGGGAAATATGTTTTTCCTCTTGAAAAATATTATGTCGATCACGAAATCATTCATTAAACCACGACACCATATGCTGCTCAGTCAAATGGAACTGCTGAGCAAAAAAATCAAACTTTAAAGGAAATGATGAATGCTTTGTTGATAAATTCTGGACTGTCGGATAACTTGTGGGGGGAGGCAGTCTTAACTGCAAATCATATACTTAATAAAGTACCGCACAAGAAGTTGCAAAAGACATGTTATGAGTTATGGAAAGGACGTCCTCCTTCTTTCAAATATCTTAAAGTGTGGGGGTGTCTAGCAAAGGTAGCTATCCCACCACCTAAAATGGTTAAAATATAACCTAAAACTGTTGATGAAATTTTCATTGGATATGCAAACCATAGCTCGGCATATCGGTTCTTAGTGCATAAATTTGAAATTGATGATATTCACGTCAACAGCATAATGGAGACAAGGAATGCACATTTCTTTGAAGATGTATTTTCTTATAAAGTTGCACAAGAATGGAGTTCTTTAGAAAGAACTAATATAGACAAAGAACTCTCACAAGAGGAAGATGAGCCAAGAAGTAGCAAGAGAGCTAGAACATCTACATCTTTTGGTTCGGATTTTCTAACATATTTGTTAGAAAATGAGCCTCGTACCTACAGTGAAGCAATGTCAAGTCCAGAAGCTCCACATTGGAAAGAGGCTATTAACAATGAAATAGAACCCATCATGCAAAATCATAAGTAGGAACTGGTGGATCTTCCTCCTGAAAATAACCCTTAGGGTATAAATGGATTTTCAAGAGAAAGATGAAAGCTGATGGAACGATCGAGTTACGAATAAAAGGCCAGGTTGGTTGTCAAGGGATATAGACAAAATGAAGGCCTTGATTATTTTGATACATATTCACCAGTTACTAGAATAACATCCATCCAAATATTGATAGCTATTGCAGCTATTAATAATCTTGAGATACACCAAATGGAAGCTAAGTCAGCCTTCTTAAATGGAGATCTAGATGGAGCAATCCGAGGGGTTTGTAGCTCCTAATCATAAGAGGAAGGTGTACAAGCTTGTTAAGTCACTTTATGGACTAAAACAGGCTCCGAAACAATGGCATGAAAAGTTTGATAAAGTCATGATTGAAAATGGCTTTATAATCAATGAATGTGATAAATGTGTCTACATTAAAGCCACAGAAAAAAGGATATGTCATTGTTTGTCTTTATGTGGATGATATGCTCATTATCGGGAGTAATAATAAATTCATTAAGTCTACAAAGAAGATGTTGACCAGTAAATTTGATATGAAAGATATGGGGGTGGCTGATGTTATACTTGGTATGAAAATTACCAAAACATCAAATTGACTAGTCTTGTCACACACTATATTGAGAAAGTGCTAGACAAATTTAAAAGTTATGATGATAGTTCGGTGAAGACACTACTAGATGCAAATTTAAATCTAACAAAGAATACCGGTGAAAGATATCTCAGTTAGAGTATTCGCGTATAATTGGCAGCTTAATGTACATCATGAATTGCACGAGACCCGATATAGCATATGCTGTCAGTAAACTGAGCAGATTTACTAGCAATCCAGGAAAGAATCACTGGATAGCTATTATACAAGTCTTAAGGTACTTAAAATATACCTTAAATTATGGGCTGCATTATACAAGATATCCAGCTGTATTAGAAGGATACATTGATGCCAACTGGATATCAAATTCTAATGAAACAAAATCCACAAGTAGATATGTGTTAACATTAGGAGGAGCATTTATTTCTTAGAAATCCTCTAAACAGACATGTATTGCCAGATCCACTATGGAGTTTGAATTCACTGCTTTAGATAAAGCAGGAGAAGAAGCAGAGTGGTTTCGTAATTTCTTGGAGGATATTCCAAATTGGCCCAAACCTGTGCCACCAATTTGCATTCATTGTGATAGCCAATCTGCAATTGGAAGAGCACAAAGCAGTATGTATAGCGGCAAGTCTAGACACATACGTTATAGACACAATGCCGTTAAATTATTACTTTCTAGTGGAATTATCTCTATTGACTATGTGAAGTCAAAGGATAATATTGCGGATCCTTTAACGAAAGTTTTGACTAGAGAGAAAGTAAATATGTCATCGATCGAGGGGAATGGGTCTTAAGCCTATTAACTAAAGAGTTGTCATAATGGAAACCCTACCTAGCTGACTGGATATCCCAAGATCTAGGTTCTAAGGAAAAACCGAATTATGTAAATACGACTCAGACGTGGTACTGCGTGAAGTTCTATTATCCCGGTTTACACTAAAGGTTGAACAGTTCAAGACATCACGTTCACTGGTTAACCAGTAAATCTGATAGTTCTCACTAAAAAAGGTTCAAGGCCATCGGCTTCCTATCCCGTGCAGTGTCGTTCTAAATAACTCTTTCCATTGTCAGTGTTTCTTTGCGTATAGTGTACAGTCAATTTTCTGTTCATGTTGGGGATTGTTGGAATTGGGTTTTAAACCCATTATGGAGAAACCATCTTTGATTCAATTTTCAAATGGGTTCCAAACCATAATTTGGTTAGGAACAAATTGATTAGTGTTCATCTATTGGAATAGATGATCATAGTATATTTACAAGTTAAAACAAATAAGGAGTGAATGAGAAAATTGAAGTTGAAGTTGGTGGTTCAACTTGAAGGGAAAAGAGTATCCCACATTAAAGTAATAAAGCCAATGTTGTCTCCTTATAAGGCTTAGCCTTGAGCTAAGGGTTGGGCCCCTTGGGGGTACCCATGTTTTGTAAGGAGGGAAGACTTAGGTTGACTCAAGGTCCACTACACACGCGCACACCGCCAGCTGGTCCCGTCCCTTCCCGGTCCGGTCTGTGGCCGTGGTTGGGCTTGGGCCCATCAGACTTTATTTTTTTGGGACAAAAATATTTTAAATAAATAAACTTTTATTTATTTATTTATTTTCTTTTCCAAAAAGTTACAACTTTTCTAACCAGCTGTGAAGTGTTGCACCCCCCCAGTGAATATTCACTGTATAAAAACGAGTCAGTTACAGAAATTTAATTAACTAAATCCCAAAATTGTCTTTTGTCATATTCTGTTTGTTTTTTCTGCCATTGTTTTGGTTCGCCAGGTCTGCAAATTTGGAGTGCTCCTATTTCAGTCGTATTGCCGCTGTCCTGGGAGACTATCGTCAAGAGACTGTTAGCACTGTTGCGGGATGAATAAAGTCTTAAGGACAGTGAATCACATTCACACCTCAGCCTTCCCATTTTCTATTCTATAATTTTGTTGTGAGTTATTCCACATACTTATATTTTTATTTGATTTCATTACTGCTGTTTTTGGAACGCTAATATTTGCCTGTTAGTATTTTTTCAAAATTGATTTTCTACACATGTATACACAACGAAATACATTTTTCAACACTCGGTAGTGGTTGTGATGCCGTGGATGGAGTTGATGCAAATTTTTGTTTTTTTGCATAATGGCTTTAGTTGTAATGGTGGCGGTGGTAGGGAGGTGTTTATGGGCTTGTGGTTGATGGCACTAGTGGTTTGCAGTGACGGGTTTTGTTGTAATGGCGGTGGTGACAAGTATTGACGATGAAGATAAAATGATGAAGTGATGTAATGGTGGTGGTGCTCGTTGTATATAATCGAAGATGGTGGGGTGTTAGTGTTGGTGTTGGTACTTGGTCGTGGGGTGATGTCATTGACAAAGTATGAGGTTAGGTCAAGGTTTGAGCTTAGGATTACTACGCTGCTTCCAGAATTTGGCGCCTCGAGTGAGCAACGAAGGACAGCCCTCAATGGTGCAGTGTTGGATTTGTGACGAAGAAGGGGATGGATTAGTAACCGTGGTTATGGCTAGGTCAGAGGTCACAAGTTCGCTTGAGGCAAGTCATGTCGTTTGGTTATGGGAGTAAGGTTGTTCAAAGTAAGGATATGGTATGAACTTCGAGTATTGCCTCATAAGAAAGTCAAATCGCGCTTGGTCCACTTGACGATTTTAATCCACAAGCTGGATGTAACTTTTTATGCATTTCAAGTTTTTCTAAGGGATCATGAAGGTACTAAAAAAAGATAAAGAACTGAGCGGGTTAGAACATTAAACTTGAGGGGCAAACATGCAAAATTTTAGTAGTAAAGAAAAAACCAATCGCTTACTTTGATACATAGTATTTGGTACATTACCTGGTTCCATATTGAGATTAAGCCTTTTATTACATCATAGAATTTCCCAAAGGAGAAAGAAAATCTTGTAGAATATTAAATTAGTTCCCTTCTCATAACTTTCAAACAAATTGAATTTCAGCTAGCCTGCTTTCTACCTTAAGTAGTAAGGAATAATAATTTCCAAAAATAGTCTCATACAGAATTTCATGAATCATTTCCCAAATATGCAAGAAGCCTGCATTGGAAGCTCGCATTTGTGAATAACATTGTTTCCTTGCATCTACGTATTGTACTATTCGGAGAATCTGAAGCCGCTTTAATTGATTTCTAACATAAGATTGAATTATATATAACTGCTATATTTGATACCACCGTGGTTTAGCAAAACGATTCTGCTTTTAAAGATACAATCAGTGTGTTGTTTCTTGCCAAACGGGTAATTAGCAACGAATGAAAACTTCAATTTCTAGCTATAATTAATCGACACGTTGTTTCATAGTGCGATAAGTTCAATCTTTTGTCGGTAATAAATTTTTTAGCGACACGTTAAAAGTAGCACCGCTATTGTAATCAAGCGATCTGAATTGATAGTCTTTATAAACCCTATCGTGCATGTAGTTCATGCTAAGATGTGCCCTAGCGGCACATTTAAACAAGTATGTAGTGAAGTCCAATTACTTCTAACATATTAATATTGCGAAAGATATTGATATTGTGAAACATATTCTAAATAAAGATATTGCGAAATTACGAGATCTATAAATAGTATCTGATATACCTCAAATACAACTCCTAATAATTGAGGAATACCCGGCAATCCTAGTCAAACTGGGAGAGATAATTATCTTATCAGGGATCGTGACGTGATCCTCAAGGATCCTAACATGATCCTAACACATCTAGCCTACGGCCCAGTCCTACTAGGGCTCTTCTTCCTACCACTATATAAAGGGGTCTACCCCCAGGTATGGGACAACTACACACATTCATGCTTTTTCAGAGTCATTATCATGTAGCTGCGCTCTGACTTAAGCATCGGAGAGTTCTCCGCCGGGAACCCCACCCGGCGGTCACTCGTTTTCTGTCTTGCAGGTCATCGGTCCAGGCTCGGGTTCCGCAACATATGCGGACCATGTTTCTAGCAGTAACAGATTGACGTCATCCGTGGAACCTGCCAGCCCTAGCCGATTAACCTCAAGACTGAACAACCACATCGTAATTTTCTGATTAATGGTCACAAGCTGCCGCCAGCAGTCAAGCCACTAACAGCCCCGCCGTCATCAAACAATCCAGCAATTGCAACC